>JANHAO010015511.1:0-14822 GCA_026873985.1 Saraca asoca | reverse complement strand
TATATCCAAATGCACAGAATGTATAGTCTAGGATGCGCTAGAACTCAATCAAATTGGTCTAGGGCACCCATCCAGACTAACATTACAATCATTATAGCATCCTCTTGGACACTCCGGACAAGATTTTTGCAACTGAAAGGGGTATAGAAGACTTTGGGACTCCTACTCCCTTAAGGACTCCTCACGAGAATAGAAACATGAACAAGTTTTATGTTTACAACAATGAGGTAGGGCGTAACACTTCTGATTATTGAGCCCTCCAAGATGTGATCAAAGATCTGATCAAGAGAGGTCATCTAAAAGAATATGTACTATGGCCTGCAGGATAGTAGCCCCCTTAGCCTCAGCGAGATCCTGAACAAGAGCATCCCACCACGATCAGAACCATATTTTAGCCCTATAATAAAGCATGTAAAGAGTAGTTCAAGTTTGATGTATATAGTCTGGGCGAAACCTCAATAAATGTTAAATCTAGAAGTTTGTCCTCAAGATATAAGCTTCCCCCATTTTAGCTTACAATTATATCCTTTTGAGTTTTAATTTAAATTGACATCACATTAGAACTACCTAATTTATGGTATCGTCGTGATGCAATCAAGTGTGCATATGACTAACTTTCTTAGGCACCGTATGCACATTACATCGCTATACATATGACTAACTTTCTTAGGCACCATATGCATACGATATCATTATGCATGTGACCAACTTTCTTAGGCACCACATGCATGCGATTTAATCATGTATATGACCAACTTTCTTAAGCACCATGCGTAGGCAATCTTGTCATGCATGTGACTAACTTTCTTAGGTACCATGTGCAAGCAACCTCGTGCATACGACTAACTTTCTTAGGCATCGTATGTACACGACCTCCAGCTCACGTATATAACCAACTTTCTTAGGCACCATGTGTGCCCACTTTCATGAATCATGTATATGACTAACTTTCTTAGGCACCATATACATGTTATCCTGAGCACACGTATGACTAACTTTCTTAGGCACCACGCCCGTATGGTCATGCACATGACTAACTTTCTTAGGTACCATATGCATGTGCCCTCTTATTAATCATACATGTGACCAACTTCCTTAGGCACCACATGTATGTGACTAAATGTTCGCAGCTCTCATGCGACCAAGTGCTCGTATCTCTCATGCAATCAAGTGCTCACAGCTCTCATGCGATCAAGTGCTCGCAGCTCCTATGCGACCAAATGTTCATAGCTCTTGTACAACCAAGTATTCACAGCTCTCATACGATTGAATCTTGTAGCTTTCATGCGGTTACAAACTTTATAGCCCTCATGTTGCCTAAAATTCACAGTCCATAGGCAATTGCAAATAAACAAACTTTTTAATGTTAAGGTTCATTGTGTATAAAAAAATGTGATCGATTAGTTACTTAAGCATTTCATGATATTGTGATGCCCACTTGGAGTTCATATTATTATCAATAATATATATAAACAACAGGATACGAGAAACACAAGGAGAAAGTCATTCATTAAAAAGCCTCAGCGAGGTGAATTTACATCAGAAAAGAGTCAAAATACAAGTTAAGTACACTACAGCTATACATTATGGAAGAAAGATTGGTGCCTTGGAGGAGAGCCTCAACCAGCAAGAGGACTGGCGAATACTTTTGTTCTTCAATTCTTTCCCTTGTCACCCTTCTTGGTTCAAAACTCATTTCCAGCTTTTTACTCGATACAACAGATTTAGGGAAAACAAGTCAGAGCAGCTGGAAAGGGCAAACCTCACGGCATCACCGTGAGGAAATAATCTAAGATCTTCCCTCATTTTCGAAGAAAGACGATTGCATAAGAAGGCATCCTATGTAGTAGGCCATGCACGTCTCTCTGGAAAAAACTCTCCATCCGAGGAATGAGGGGTTTATCTGAAGTTTCCATTAGAATTCTAAAGAAGGAAGGAAGACCTCCTTCATCTTAAATAGAAGTAGTCTACTCTCACCGAAGGGTCTGGAGATTAACCCCCAACTGCTTCCATTAAATGCTTCAAAAGAAAATAAGGCAGACTCATATATGGTAATGAGACATGTATAACATGGAGTACGGCCTAGAACTAATGAAATGACAGGCTGACCGAAGACTTTGCTATATAATAGTCCATAAAGAAAGCCCTCTCCCAGCAAGACTGTTTAACTCTCAGTCCATAAAGTGAACTGAGAGTTAGGGGACTTATGTTATAGGCATATTTTGGTATGAAAGAAAATGAGCTAACAAAGCCCCAGACAGAGATGAAGTCTAAACAAGAGAAGTCCAGCTCGCATAGCTAGTAAACCACTCTGTGTGAGCTCACCTCATGAGCTCGTCGTTGTTCTAAGAAGATCTATAGCGATCCTAAGCCAAAAATAACTCATGAGATTGAACACAGCCAAAAAGCCTAGCGAAATGGGGCACCAGACAAGCTTACATTAGCCTACCGATGAGGGGCCCACCCTACAAAAAGTAACCTGCAGAAGCTGATTTATGAAAGATCATTCTGTCTTGCACATTTATTGTTTAATGTAATAGAATTACAACTTGTAAAATTATATTTATAACCTCCTAACCTCTATAAATAAGAGGAGGGAGATTGTTGTAAGTAGGCTAAAATAGCTATACTGAAATCTAGATTTGGCCGAACCACGTTAAAAATCTCCTTGTTTTCATCTGGCCTTTCCCTCTTCTCCTAGGTTTTTGTCATTGCTTCACATTTACTCAACTAGAGTGCATTTTGAGTCGAAAAGAACTTCCTCAGTTGGCTGGGTTTCGGTAAAACCAAAATCCACCATCAACATTTTCTTTTTCAATTTTTACTTGCTTTAAGTTTTTCCTAGTTTTAATGAGTAAATCATACATTTCAACATAAAATCACTAGCATCAAAATCATTTTCAGTTTCGTTATCTGAGTTACTAACATATGTATCACGAGAAAAAGATGGATATTGAAATACCTTAACATCTTCATCAAATCTAGCCATAAGACAAAGATGTGCTTCTTCATTTGATTCCTTATCTTCTGTTGAATCAACATCTACATCTTCCTAAAATGCTAAATTTCCTTTCTTTGATGCTTGTTTTCTCTTCTTTCTGTCATTCTCAAGTTGTTTTTTCAAGTACATTGGACAGTCTGGCTTAATGTGTCCAGGCTTTTTACATTCAAAGTAGGTTGGTGATGTGTTCAATGTACTTCCTTGTTCACCCTTATTCTACTTTCTTGTTAGTGGTGGAACAACAACTTTCTTCTTCTCTTTGTTCCTTTTTTCTTTTAGAATCCTCCATAACTTCTTATTGATTAATGCCATGTCTTCTTTTACATCTACTACTTCATCACTCTTAGATTGATCTTCATTTGAATCAAGTGCATTTGTAGCTTTCAAAGCTAATGTCTTTTTCTTTTTGTCATCTTCATTTTTCTTGTATCTTTTGAGTTCCAATTCATGTTTTTCTAGGTTTCCAAAAGGTTCCTGGATTGTTGGCATCCCCATTTTCAATGATTCCTTATTGGCTGTCACTTTTGGTTACCATTCTTTAGTTAAAGATCTTAAAACTTTGTGAACCAAATTACCATTTTTAAACTTTCTGCCAAGCAAAATTAGATGGTTATTGATTACAGTGAATCTTTAAATCAAATCTTTTATTGACTTACCTTCCTCCATCTTAAACTTTTCATATTGAGATACTAGAACATGCACCTTAGATGCCTTTACCTGTGTAGTGCCTATGTGTGTAATTTCTAAGGTATCCTAAATCTCTTTAGCAATAACACAATTAGAGATTCTCTCATACTCATTTGGTGATAAAGAATTAGAAATAATCCATTTTACTTTAGATGCAAGTAAATGTCTTTTTCTCTCTTCTTCAGTCGACAATGATTTGGGCTTAGGTTGTGGTACTACATTTATTAATATCATAGGTGATTTATAACCTTCTTCAACTAAATCTCACATATCTATGTCTGTAGCTTCTATGAAATCCCTAATTTTCTGTTTCCAGTATGTGTAGTGTTCACTAATAAATCCTAAGGGTTTATGCATAGGAGGACATTTTGGCAAGAATATAAAGCTGGAATCCGTTGTTTTCTCTAAGCTAAAAAAGTATCAATAGCCAAAGCTCAGATACCAACTATTGGCCCTAAAAAAAATCAAATAAGATTTATGATCTTGCCCTTATTCCTTTAAGGGAATGTTATACTCTTTTGTTTTGTATTAAACTCTAATTGAATTTAACATACAAATAGTAAACCACTAAATGCAATATGCAAATAATTTGCAATTAGTTATAATATGCAATTAGATATGATATGCAAGGCAAAAGGCTTTCTTGTTTACAAGAATTATATTAGAGTATTGAACTAACAAACAAACAGTTTGTTAATTGAAATATTAGAAAATAGATTATAGAAATAATGTAGAGATAGAAATACAAAATTTTGTAGAAATTAGCATTACAGAAACAGTAATTGTGCAAGAACATAAATGCAGTAATTAAAAATAGTAATTAAAGATTCAAGACACAAAATTTTTTTAAGTGGTTTAACTTGAATTAAAATTGTAATTCAAGTCTACTCCAATGGATCAATACTCAATCATATGATTGCTTTTATTAACAAACATAAGAATTTAACAAGGCTCCTATAAACTAGTTTTACAACACAAGATTTTTTACTAGACTCTTACAGACCTATGATACAAAAATTTTATATCTTCACCTAACTATGATGAACCTCATAGCTATGAAGATTTACAAGAATTCAATGCACCTCCTATCAATTGTAATCAACCTCACAATTCTAGAAGGATGCAAAGGGAAGATCAATCTCTTCCTTTGTATCTAGATTCCTAACCTTAGAAATCTAAAAAAAATACCAAAGATAGAGTTAAGAGATACAATACTATAAATTGAGATGTAAATCTCAATTATCTAGGTAGAAATCTTCTTTAGATTGCTGAAGAATTGATTGAATCATTGAATCAAGTAAGGTAATGAATATCAGGTATAAGCTCATAGTTTCTCTCTATTTTGTCACATTAAGTTATGAAAAAGTTAAGTTTGAAATAAGGTTTGGTTTATTTATAGCTGAGATAATCGACATTTAAAAATAACTAATTTTCAGTTCTTTAATGGATTCATGAATCAATTCATAGTGGTTATAACAAATATGTAACTAACTAATCGATTTATGAATCGACTCAGATCATGTGAAAATTCATCACCGAATCGATTGATGAATCAAATTATAATGTTTTGAAAATAAGTGTTAAATCAATTAGAGAATCGATTCAGAAAAATTCCAAACCTTTGGTAAAAAAAAGTTTTCTTCATGAATCGATTGGTGAATTAATTAAAGTTCATTTCACAAGTTTTCCAGTGATGAATCGATTCACATAGTGAAAAATAGTTTTTATAAAAATGTAACTTGTGAAGGAACATGTAAAAGGTTTGTTTGAAAACTTTTAATTTAAAACTCATTTTAAATGATTTATTTTACTTTAATGTAAGTTATTTTAAAAAATATGATTGAGTAATTTGTATAAGATCTCAATTACAAAAGATCCTATAAAATCAAATAAAAACTTAGAACTAATATTGATCTTTTGAGTAAGCTTTGATCAATGTTGAATCCTGCAAAACAAATAAACACAAACATATAGTTAGCTTATGATATTAACAAAAAATGTTTTTCTAAAATTGCCTTTCAATCATCAAAACTGAAGAAAATATGTAGCTAGGATTTCCTACGCTAACAATTTTTAACAAATAACAAAAACTGCAACATAAATAATTACTCTAACAAATAGGCATGAAGATTTGTTCAAATAGTGCATGCCATCAAATGTACCATGGATAGGTGGCACTTATAGCATACATAGCACTATAGTAACTTTTAACATGAGAGCAAATGTAAAAGGAAAATGGATATGTACTGTTTTTAAATGCGCAAATGGATAATTATAGTAAAACAAATGGCATAGGTAGCTGCATTGTTGTTCTTGAGTTAGTTAGCACACAAACAATAAAAATAATAAATCTAAACTATTTAATTTTGAGAGGTTAATTACAACATTTATTGCAGTGAGGATCATGAAAGAAAAAGAATGAACCAAGGTATACAATTTCATTACGAAGCATCGTTCTCCATCGTTATAAGTTAGCTCCATGCATTTGATCTTACTTGGTGACTTAATGCATGCATTGCTGCCATATAGAAACATATTATTGTTTCACGTGTATCATTAAAAGAGCTTTTATTAGACATATTATCTTATTTACTCCTATGTTTTCCTTGTATGCCCTTTCTTGTATAGCCTTTTTTTGCTTATGCATGCATATCAAATGCATGGTTCTAATTTAGATGCATGTGATAGTTATTGTGCATTACAAGGCATGGAGTGAAAGTACACAACACAAATATGAAGACATATGGCATAAAAAAAGATCTTTGGAGTTGGTATTATGAAAAGGTATATTCCTAAATTTCATTATCGAAATTAAGCTTTTGGCTGTTTGTAGCCTGATAATCAACATTATATGTACATCAAGACATGTAATTATTTAATGTTTAAATATTGTCATATATATATATATATATATATATTTATTTATCTTTTCACTTCCTGTGTAATTCTAAGCTTCTCGCATTATGATGGCCAAATATGATCTCTATTAGGTTAGACTTATTGACCAAATAAATGAGTTGTGCAAAAATATAATGATTCATGCAATTCCAAAAATATTGTAGTTTTTTTTTATTATAGAGTTCTTTCTAAAAGACTTGATGCATAGGAAATTTTGAAACTAGGAATGTTTCATATGCATTTGATGCAGTGGATCATAGAAAAATGGATGGAAATGCTTTGTTTAAGGAATAAAAACTATAGGAGGCTGCGGAGCAATATGAAATGGTTACACACTTGTTACTTATTACACTTCTACTTGCTATTTTTCTTGATGAATAAGAATTTATCTAGATTACTGTTCTAGGTTTGACAAATTTTTTTATTGTTGTGGTTAACTTAGGCCATAGCATACATGGGAGATGACTTCATGTTGTAGTTATTTAGGAAATATAGGGATATGGCTTTGGCTATAAAGAATTCATGCCATTTTAACATGACAACATGTTTGATAAAGCTAAATCAGTACAAAGAAGGCAGGGGACAATGCAACATTGTAAGCATATGACCATAATAGATCAATTCCTATCAACTGTGTTTTATCTTTATTTTCCTTTGCCATGCTATTGATTAGGAATATGATGATTGTCATATTTTAAGACATAATGATGTTCTGATAAAGTTTATGATTCTTATGTCTGAACACTAATTCATCGTTGAGTGAAACTTCAAAATTTTCTCTCCTTTATTTGCATCATACTCATTCAAATAATTCCTAGATAGAAGATCTTGCCCTTTTATAATAGTAAGTATTTTCTATCATATATTGTCATTCAAAGAAAATATATAGCTTCTATTAAACTATTGATTGATTTGGCTACCACTTTAACAAGGTCATGTGGGATAGGCAATAAGTTATTTTTTAAACAATAAAATGTTGCAGCCAAAAGCAGAAAGATATATACAAAGGAATAAAATAAAAAACCTCAATTGATGATAATATTATTCATGACATTACTGAAGAAAACATAATTCAAACATCAATTAAACAAGAAATAAAACAAAAAACCTCAGTTGATGATAAAATCAAGAGACCCAAATTGACAGCAAACTAAAGAGCAATGAAAATGCTATTCATGACAACAATAAAGAAAAGGAATAGAAGAAAAATACCTAGCACAGAGAAATGGGGATCAAAAAGAATGAACTTGAGAGTAAGAAGCAACCTTCAGGGGAGAGGATTTCGCGAATAAGAAGGTTTTTTCTATTTGAGCTAGTAAGAGTTTCTAAAACCTTAGTGGAGGAAAGAGATTCGAATGGATAGAATTACTTAAGGTTAAGTAATAAAAACAAGTTTCACCTCATGTGAATCAAATAGTAAGTAAAGGAGTCAAGTTCTTGATTCTGTTACTAATCCATTAAAACCCCCCAACCAAATGGCCCTTAAGAGTAAATGGTTTATAATTGAACCATCTATGTGAATAGTGTTGTCAAATATGATTTGATTATATTATACATTGATTCAAGCTATAGAGAATGCCCTTAATATTGCATCTTCTTTTATTTATTCTAATGGTTCATTTAATTCTATTAAATGTCATGCCAAATTAGAACTTGTTGGACAAAAGAAAATGTGTATATTAAATGCCATTCCAAAAGGCTTCCTACATGCTTTTGGAATGGCTAAACGAACCTCACACCTTTTTCAATTGATTCACTCAGACATATATAGTCTTATGAATGTGAAGGCATGATATGATCCTATCTTATTACCTTTATGAAGATGACTCAACATTTGGTGCAATATGTGGGAATATTGAAATTTGACTCAAAATCTTTCCTCGATTTTCTTGCAAAGTGTGCTCGAAGTCACCACCACATTTCAACAAAACAAGAAAAAAAGTTGAAAATGCATATGACAAGTCATGTACCCTTTCTAATTATTGTTTTTATCTGATCAAGTTGAGTTAAGAACTAAATTACTAGTTGGTAGATTAACTAAAGCACTCCAACTAGACTAAATTGATCACTATCTACTAGAATAGGTTAATCAAGTCATACTTGACAATTAAAGGCTATTGACAAGTGCATACAATATATTATTATAAAACAAAAAAAAAGAAATAATAGACATGAAATATGCTTGCCAGATACCTGGGGTGAGGTAATAAGGAGAAGAAATGTTGATGTTAATGTTGAATTGATTTTGTTAGGGAAAATGGATCTAAAAATATCAAATATATTGATCATATGCATTAAGTATGTGTAACAAAAAATTAAAATTTTTTCCAAACCTAGATCATATTTCTTCTAATTAATTCACAAAATAAGATATAATTCAAACAAACCTTAAGGTAGTAATTTAAAGTATACCTTATTAAGAGTTTTCCTTGGAAACCTTGATCTTTAAATCTGAATTTGATCTCCAAGTATTTCTATGAATAAGCCATATGATCAACTCTTTTGGATTGTATTTGGATAACTCCTTTGAATTTGATCTTCAACACCAATGATGATCCATACAAACTAGTTGGATTCAAAGCCTTCACTAAGTTACAATGATTGATAGAGTAAGAAAGTCAACCTTTCAGTTTAAGATATGCTAGCTTTCTAAGAAATCACAATTCACTAGGGCAGGGTTGAGTACTTGAATGCAAAAAAGAGATGAGTGAGATCATAAAGAGTTGGCATACAACACATGTGCTAGGGCTGAAAACTTTTGTCACGGCTTCGCTTCTCTTCTTCTTAAATAGAGGAGTTTGGAGCACAAGCAAGAGTGGGGTGGCTTCATGAGTGATGCACAAGTTAGGGCTACCCTTTACTTGTATTGTCCACTCAAAGTGGATAGGCTGCATAGCTAGTGTAACCCCTTTAACCCAAGGAGTTCATACTCTTTAGCCTAATGCTTCCTCCTTTATGTCTGACAAGCCCAAACACTCTCCTATGAGTCTATACTCTTAAAAGCTCTTTTATAATCATCTTGTAATTGTTTTAATTAATCTAAAATAATTTCTAAGTGAGGAACCATTCCTCTACTCTAGATTTCCTTCAATGTTAATATAAATGTTTCCAATATTTAAATATCAACAATGAAAATTTATCACTATTTAATAATCTTAATTTCCATTAGAATTATTAAATCTTTGATTGATTAACACTTCTAATCACATTAGAACACTTAATTAATCATTTCAAACTTTAAAAATGTTCACCCAATTCAACTTTTGAATGCATAACACTTCGCATTCTAACATTTTCTTTAACTTTGGATCAAAGTAATTTTATTGTGTGTAACCCATTAGGCTTCCATGCATGTTGGCAATGAATTTATTTACAAGCTTCTATGAAGTTCAATTGAATTAAAACTCCTTTTAATTTAAATACAATTTCTCAAAATTACTCAAATAAATTCATAAATCAAGATTAATTTTTAGCAAAGTATCATGACCACCCAAATATCAGGAATAGATATGTGGAAATCAAAATCTATCGTGACAAGGTATTAGTGTGTAATTCAATCCCTTCATCTCTTAATATTGAAAGTAGACTTAGGGTATTGATTCAAGTGTCAATCTTATAAACGTCCAATCTAGGGTGTGTGTTTGGCTATGTCTTATTTCATAGTTGTTCATATATAAAACTCCTTTTATGTATCATTAATTGATTATACATAAAACTATTTTATGTATTAATCAATACATAGGCTTATAGTTTTTATCATAACATGAATGTCAAAACATCTTTATAATATCTTTCTTTTGTTACTAAAGAGGATAAATCCCATCTCGATCAATTATTACTTTTATGTATTTCATGGTATACCTAAAATTATTCATGTCTACTCTTTAAGAGTGCAAGCCTAAAATAAAATCAAAATACATAACTCTATACATAAGATACCATTTTGATCTCAAGTCATAGGATCACTTATACCACCTTTCACACAAGAAGTCCATTAACACATGATAACAATCCATATGGTTTCTCATGGCAAGTCAATCCAGTCATATGTTCTCTAATATATATCTATATGTTTGTCTAGATATCTCCATATCAAACAATATATGAGATCACTATGTTCTTCCAAAGAATGTGACATAACATATGCTGGTTTACTCATAAATAATTGATATCATGTTTTCTTAATTATTTCACAATTAGGGACATTTAGAAATTATAATTATATGTACAAATTATCTCATAATTATAATCTCCACTATAATTTATTTGTACACAATTATTTTTTCAAGGACTTTATCTAAGATAGTATACAAATATCTAACATATACATATTTAAGAACAAATTAATAAAGAGACAAAAACATAATGTTGTATTAAATGTACTATGATATATAGTCTTCATGCTATTACAACAATTGTTTCTAGGGTATTCTATACTAACAGATTTTGATTTGGTCTATTTGTGACTTAGAGCCTACGTAATTTAATCCACTCCTAAGGATCAAAGTCCACTAGTTTGAATATGGACTTTCAATAATGGATCTATACAAGGCCATATTTCCTAAAAAAAAAAAAGTTTTTAGTCTTTTGTTTGTAGCACTAAACATCGTATAAGCAGTACTACATCTAATGATATTTGGATATGTTGTAGAAGTAGAAATTCTTCACACAATAGACTGATGTAGATGCCAAAAGAGGGCTTGTGACTGCTAAAAGTCATTTTGCAACCTTAGAGAAAATTTTGGTTGCCTCCAACCTATTTCTAGAAGTACTATATTTCCACCATGTCATGACAGTTTAGTTCAATCTAGAAGTAGCTTAGAATCTTGGTTTTCTAAAATTCTAGAAGCTTTTTCAATTTAAAACAATGTCTTTCCAATTTCAGACATATCCAAAGGAAAGCCTATCCTATATTGAGTATGCAACTTGCATGCACACTTTAGCATTTCCATGCATATGCAAGCTAAATCAATGCTTTGAATGATCTAAGCATGCGTTTCTAGTGCAACAATCAATTTCAAGTTAACACTTAAGCAAAGTATGTAACAAACAATTTCATATTACATAGATGAATATGGCAATCAATCTCATGAAATATTCATGTGAAAAAAATGAAAAAAATGCAATCAATTTCATGTCATTAGGAGTTTGTCATGCAACTGATTTCATACATAAAAGAGGATGAGGGAACTAATTGATTTCATTCATTTGCTCAAGGCATAACATGCAATTAGTCTCATGTACAACAAAAAGAGAAATGGTAACCAAACTAGCTATATTTGAGGTATACTAATCTCCTTGGATGTGTTCACTCCTTGGAGGATTTGAGTTTAAGATTTTGCTTCAATAGGGCTTAGCTGGGCCTACAACATGAATAGAAAAATTTGTAACATTTGACCTCTAAAATTCTGTCATTCACTTCATGGTGAATGTAGGGTTATTTATAAGAAAAGAAATGGAGAATCAAGTTTATTGTGGATTCCCCTTGGAACTCCAATCTTTGAGATTAACTTTTCTTACAATTCCATCTTTGAAATGCAATTTCAAAAATGCTATGGTAAGTGTTTAGGCTTCTTAAAGAATTATTTTGTTGTTTCAGCCAATTGTAGATTAAACTTGTGTTGACATTCAAATCTAGTCAACTAAAGTCCACAGCCCAAACTACAAATTGAGAATGGAAGATAATAAGAAAGAGAGAGAGGGAGCAAGAAGAAGACATTAGAAAGTTTTTAATGTGGTTTGGCCTAAATCAATGCCTATGTCCATGATTGCTTATTTCTCTATATATTTTTGCCGAGTCATAGTATATGTTGGTTTTCTCCTTTTTTTGTACAATTATTTCAACCCTTATTTATAATGGCTAGGGCATTACAATTTGAGTGCAATGAATCATGAATTGATTACACTTCTATAACGGACAATATTTGATTTGGAAATAGATTTCCTAATTAATTTCCAATTGTCATCCTTAGCGACCTAATGGCTGGGAAAGCGTGCTTTGAGCTACTAGCTAGACCTAATCCTTAACGACCTAAAGTTACACGTTAGGTTGCTTTGACCTTTGTTAACTAGTGGTTTGAGTTCACATTTGACGACCTAATGACTTGCTACAGTAACCTCAATCCTGGATGAGCTGCACCCTTATCAACTGGCTTGTCTATTGGGCTTTTACCAACCCATTTGTATGGCTCCAAAATACCTATAATACTAGCCACCTAGCTTTTAGTATGATTTGTAGACTGGGAACTGTAGTTTGCTACTAAAAGTTAGCAATTATGATCTGCCATGTCATCATTTTGACTTCTGTCCCATCACTCTATCTGTGCCATCATTACTATTATTTAATGTGCATGTTCTTCCATAATCGTCAGAGTGATGATAACTAAGCCTTGTTATTCATTGGACCGTCATATCAAGGGCAGTTGATTGGTCTCTAGATCTGACGGTGAGGCTATGCAAGCTATATAAGGTGAGAGAAAACTCCTTTTTTCCCTTTTACTTGTCATTTTTGAAATCCAACACTCTACTTCTTACTTTTCTCTCAAGCTTACAAACACTCGCCACCATTTTCCATTTTTCTACTTCATTGAATTTACAACAGAATACTTTGGATTCAAGTTACCAGCAACTAGTCTTACATATCATTCCCTTCTCAGAACTCCTCTTGTCTCATTGATATAATAAGTTCTCTCAGCACACCCTTGACTCTAAGCTTTTATTTTTCACGAATGCCTTGCTCTGTGAGTTTTTGATGTCTTGATGCTTGGAGAGTTTGGTGGTGTGTGTCTGTTAGTTGCTAGAAAATTTTGTATGTTGGTTGATTTTGTTGAATGCTTATTTGCACATCTTTTATTGTTTGTGGAAGCTGGCATGTGTTCTGTTTGACAAAATACTTGTAAGTTTTAGGATCGTAGATTATCGAGTTTAGCTTTCTACCTATTTCCTAGGTTTTAGTGACCTAATGGGTTCATTGGTCAAGCCTTCTATGTTTTTAATGGTTTGGGTCTTAGGTGTGGTGATATGAGCTATGTATGACCTGCTACATAGGAAATTCCCTGTTAGCAGATAGAAGCCTTAGGTTTTAGGTATGGTCTGCTTGCAACAACCTGACTGTTCCCTCTTTTGTGTAGATATCTGTAGTTCATAAGTGCCATGGTTACCAAGTAAGGAGTGCTGACATTCCTGACTCTCCAAATCAGAGTGCAGAGAAGATACATGTCATCGAAGAAGCAACCTCTGGGAGTAATGAGGTCCCTAAGGAGTTCACAACTCATTCTGGCCCCACTGAGGGTCAACAGGCCGTTGGAAGATAGAGGCCTCATGCTTGCGTGGTGTTTATTCACTATGCTTCAGCTATTAACCTTAACAAGCTTAAGGGAATAGCTCTGATGTACCATTTCCTTAAATACTGGTGCATTATGGCACCCTCTCCTAATAACTATGTAACTTGTCTTCCTCCAGGGTTCATCATTATTAGCACCCACCACCTTGATACTGGGCTTAGGTTCCCAATTCACCTTTACATTATTAATTTGTTAAATAAATTAAAACTTTTCCCCTTTTAGTTCACACTCAACACCTACTCCTAACTCACCTCCCTTGCTTTTCTTTATCTAAGGAATAACCTCCCACCTCCTTCTACAAGGGTTCTCTGCTTCCTCTACGGTATCAAGGGTATAGGTAGTGGCAGGTCGGGTTCACGAGATAGGATATACTATCTCACAGCTCGCTAGACCAACCATAAGAAAATCTTGCCCAAAGGTGATGCAAAAGGCAAGTCCAATGTAGGAAACTATAAGACCCATTGATTTTATATTTCTTGCCCATCTCTTCTTCATCTTCGCAATTTTAGGTCCTCACTCCTTGTAAATGAGCTGAAGATGTGCGAGCTTGTATAAGTACATATATTTATTTTATTTTTGGCCTGACATTTTATTTCATTTCACAAATGGAGTTAGTAAGGACAAGCCGATATTAAAGGTGGAGGAGGTTGAAGTGCTTGGCCAATTTACTGCTGTGGATGGCCTCATGAATGACCTCAAATTTGATGAGGACCTCCTGTCTCTCACAAGCTTTTCATGCCACTAACCCCTCCTTTTACTTAGTCTGCTAACCCTATTGCTACCACGACCTCATTAGCTCCTACTGTTGCTGTTAGCCTTAAAGGATATTGTTAACCCCAAAACGAGTTTTACATCATTACTTATTAGTTTTGGATGTTGAAAAACAACTGAAA
>JANHAO010015510.1:0-14812 GCA_026873985.1 Saraca asoca | reverse complement strand
CTTTTATCAGTTTTTGCACTTGAAAGATATGAAATAGTATGTGAAAATCTTGTATTTATAGTTGAAGATTGGGTTAGAATAACTGCCATAACTATCTGTAACGGAAAAATAGTTTTTCAGTTCATACATTGATGTAACGTCGATTATGATCTGTTATTAACTAATCCATCGATGTGACTTCGATGTAGTGTCTGCTTTTTTGAGATTGTACGTAAATTTATAAATCAAAGTAGACAATTTTCCAAACCTTCGATAAGGATTTTTGGCCGATACATCGAAGTGACGTCGATTTAACTATTGAGATTTTTCTTCATACATCGATGGAATGTTGATTAGACTGTGATTTTTGACTAAAAACATCGAAGTAACTCCAATTTGACTTTGAATAATTTTCATAGTTTTTTAGTACATTGATGTTACATAGAAGTATTTGATAAAAACTTCTTTTTTAAGAGTGTTTTCAAATCTTAACGTTTTTATACTTCTTCTTTAAGAAAACTACTGAATCAACACTGTTTCAATTTATACATCGAATCCTATTAAAATATAAACTTGATCTTGAACTTCTCCATTGTTCTCCGTAGTTCTTGAATCGAAGGTTTCCTGAAAAGTGAGTACAACATGCTGAAATATATAGTTAGCTCAAGATTGCTTTTTCAATATTCAAAACTAGTACTAATAGCTTGGGTTAACATACACGATTCATGGGGGACCACACATTGCAGGGGCCTTGCGTAGCCTGTGGGAACGGTACGTTTGAAATGCAAGCTACGTCTTATCCAAGGCCAGTGAGCATGACTGATTTAGTAAGAAGGTAAGAACGACCCCTCAATCTATTACCTTTGTGGACAAGGATGAACTGGGGGTCCAGTCTCCGCATAATGATGCTATTGTCATTAGGGCCAAGGTCGGTAACACCGAAATGAGGAGAATTATGCTCAACACCAGTAGTTCGGTCAATGTCATGTATAGGGCATGCTTTGACCAAATGGGATTGATTTGGGGCCACCTCGAATCCTCGCCTGATCCCTTCTTCGGCTTCATCGGTGACACGATATTCCCATAGGGTGAGTCAGACTCCCCATCACTCTGGAGGACAAAGGCTGTGAGTCCACCGTTTTGGTAGACTTCTTGATTATAGATTGTCCATTGGCCTACAACATTGTCCTAGGGCGGCCAACCATGAATGACCTCGATCTGATTATTTCCACAAGGACCTTAACGGTCAAGTTTCCCGCACAAAATGGGGTCGAATGTGTAAAAGGTGAATAGTACACTACCTGGCGATGTTATGAGGATGCCGTCAAAATTGGAGACAAAGGGAAAAAGACAAACGTGCCCCTTAGTAAAGAACCCCAGGCCTTGAATTCAATAGAGGTGAACAATGACCTCGACTCAAGGGATTGGGAGACAGAGAAAGAAACCAGGCCTATTGAGGAACTTGAAGAAGTCGAAGTTGATGGCACAGATGATCAGCAACGATTCAGGCTAGGAAGCAACATAACCCCCCGATATGAAAAGCCAGTTGATGAATTTCCTCAGGGCGAACCTAGACGTCTTCGCTTGGGACCACAAGGATATGGTAGGGATCGATCCCAAGATCGCCTTGCATAAGTTAAATATTGACCCCCACCATCAATCGGTGAGGCAGAAAAAGAGACCCTTAACAGTGGAATGCTCTGACGCCCTGAAAGATGAAGTAGAAAAGCTGCTGATGAACGGGTTTATCCGGGAGGCTTGCTACCCGGTCTGGATAGCCAACCTAGTGCTAGTCAGGAAAAAGGATGGGAGATGGAGAACATGCATAGACTTCACTGACCTCAACAAAGCCTGCCCCAAGGACAGTTTTCCTTTGCGCAGAATTGATCAGCTTGTAGATGCCATTGCCGGCCATTGGCTCCTTAGTTTCATGGATGCTTATTCGGGGTACAACCAGATACCCATGGAGTCGCAAGATGAAGAACACACATCATTCATCATCGATAGGGGGCTATACTACTATAGAGTGATGCCCTTCGAACTTAAGAATGCTGAAGTAACCTACCAACAGTTAATCAATATGATGTTTAGGGATCAGATTGGGAAGACCATGGAGGTCTATGTAGATGACATACTCGTCAAGTCTGAGCAGGCCTCCAGTCATGTGAAGGACTTGGACGAAATGTTTCAAATCCTGAGGAAGTACCGAATGAAGCTGAACCCTTTGAAATGTGCTTTCAGAGTAGCATCCGGTAAGTTCTTGGGCTTCATGGTAAATAATTAAGGCGTAGAGCCCAACCCTGAGAAGATAAAGGCACTCATGAGTTGGATCAAGGACATCCAAAGCTTAACTGGACAAATCATAGCCCTAAGTAGGTTCGTGTCTAAAGCAACGGACCGATGCCTGCCTTTCTTTAAAGCCTTAAAGAAGGCCAAGCACTTCGAATGGATGAACAAGTGTGAAGCTGCCTTTTTATCCTTGAAAGAATACATGGGTCGGGCTCCTCTTCTCTCCAAGCCACAGGAAGGCGACATCCTTACCCTCTACTTAGGAGTTTTGTAGCACGCCATTAGCACCACTTTGGTCCGTGAGGAGAATGGGGTACAACTCTTGGTTTATTATGTGAGCAAAAGGCTAGTGAATACCGAAGAAAAATACGCTCCCATCGAGAAACTCACGTATTGGCTCGTGATCGCATCAAGGAAGCTACTACCATACTTCCAGGCCCACTCAATCAAAGTCTCAGCCCAATACCATTAAGGCAAACCCTTCAGAAGGTCGATGCGTCAGGATGATTACTAAAATGGGCAGTTGAACTCACCCAATTCAACATCCATTACAGGCCCCAATCAGCAATCAAGGGACAGGCCGTAGCTAACTTCTTAGTAGAACTCACCGAACTAGTAAGGGAAAAGGCTGGAACCTTAGAAGGCCCCTGGTGGGAGCCTTACATCGACGGGTCATCATGCGACCATCGAGCAGGAGTAGGAGTCCTGAAGGACATAAAGTCCACTCCGCTTTAAGACTTGACTTTCGAGCTACTGACAATGAAGTTGAATACGAGGTGCTACTAGCTGGACTTCACCTTGCAAGGGAGGTGCAAATTGAAAATTTAAGGGTCTGTAATGACTCCCTGCTGGTCGTCCGTCATATAAAAAGAGAATATCAGGCTAAAGGGGCAAGAATGGCCATGTATTTACAAAAAATGCGGGAGATACTTCAAGCTTTTCAAAAATATGAGGTGAATCAGGTGCCACGGGCTCAGAACACCCACGCAAATGCCTTAGCCCGACTCGCCACTGCCAAGGATGCCGAGTTTGCAAACACAATCCATGTAGAAATCCTACCTTCCCCTAGCATCGAACAAAAAGTTGAGGTAATGATCACCAGTCCCGCACAAGACTCGTGGATGGCTTCCACAACAAAATACCTTCACAATGGTGAACTTCCCAAAGATAAGTTGGCATTGTGGAAAATGCACTCTATAGAAGAGGTCTCTCAGCCTCGTTGCTTCGTTGCATTGATGGTCCAAAGTGCGACGTCATTCTAAAAGAAATACACACCGGACATTGTGGCAACCACACTGGGGGGCTCTCACTGGCTCAAAAGGTCTTTAGGCAAGGTTTCTTCTGGCTATCTATAAAGCAAGACGCCATCAACCTGGTCAGAAGATGCGATAGATGCCAAAGGTTCGCCAACGTCCCTCGAGCTCCTCTTGCCTGCCTCCAGCAAATGATTAGCCCATGGCCCTTTGCCATTTGGGGAATCGACCTGATAGAACCTCTTCCCATAGGCTGTGGAAATTGTAAGCACGCCGTTGTCACCGTGGACTACTTCACCAAATGGGTAGAAGCTAAAATCTAACCCAGATATCGTCTTCCCAAGTGCAGAAATTCGTCTGGAATAGCATCATCTGTCAATTTGGGGTCCCTCAATAGATAGTATCCGACAATGGAACACAGTTCACCTGTGAGTATTTTATCCAGTTCTGTGATGACCTTGGAATCCAAAAGAGCTTCTCATCAGTAGATCACCCCCAGACTAACGGGCAGGTAGAGGCGATGAATAAGATCATCAAGCAAATTTTGAGAAAAAGGTTGGAGGCAAGGAAAGGAGCGTGGGTGGACGAACTGCCCATGGTGTTATGGACCTACTGCACCACAGTTTGCAATTCCACCGAGGAAATTCCTTTCTCAATGGTGTATGGAACGGAGGCCATGCTACTAATTGAATTCGAGGTCACCTCACACTAAAGAGCTACTTTCAACACGAAGGAAAACGACAAGCTACCCTTAGCAAGTACTGACCTTTTGGAAGAAAAGAGGGATGAAGCATGCTTAAGAGCGGCAACCTATCGGCAAAGAGTAGCCTGACATTACAATAGAAAGGTACAAATTCAAAGCTTTAAGACGGGTGACCTCATTTTACGACTCGTGCTGCCAGGAGGCTATGACCCCAGAAATGGAACGCTGGGACCAAATTGGGAAGGCCCATATGTCATAAAAGAGAAGTTACAAGCCAGAGGGTATCGACTCACTAACGTCGAAGGAGTAGAACTTCCTCGGGCATGGAATGCCGAACACCTCCGGCCTTATTACCAATAAAATAAATCCTATAAGGGAAATTCATAATGGCACTGCGAATAAATAAAGTGCCAATCATTTTAGTATACCATTTACTTTGACGTATCAGTTTTGTATGTGAACTCCCCGGACATACGGGGATAACATTTTTCAATCAAAGCAAGACACATGCATGCAGTGGTGAAGTAAAAGATAAACTAGTGTCCGCTTAGATAGGCCATCGAAGATTAAAAATAGTAAAAGCGAAGAAAAAGAAAAGAAGTAATGATCATTAAAGTCAAAATTATCTTGTTAGACAAGCTAGTATCCGTCGAAAGGTAAGAAAATAAAAGGGAAACAAAAGCCTAAAAGGAGGCGGCAGGAGGAGGCCCCGACGAGGCAGAATCCTGAGCATCGCGAGGATCCATAACGGGTGTGTCCCTCGCCACATTGCCACCTAGATCGGCCTTAACGACTGCTTCCCCCAGCGTGGCCGTTTCAACCGGGACATCTCTTCCCTCAGCAGGAGCTTTAGTACCTTCCACGCCCAATGAAGAAGCTGCCTCCATACTCTTGATGAAGTGCTAAATGATCTCTGAGATCTCCGCACCAAAGAAAGAGAAGTCCATGTCTGGTGTTGCATTCACAGAGTATACATGAAGCTATTAGTAGTATGAGCGATAGCCACTGCCCAGGCTTCCTCAATCATGGTGAAGGATTCTTCCTTGACCTTAGTGGCCTTGCCTTTGCCATGCACAGCCCTCTTCCCCGCTCGCTGAGCCTCCTTGGTGGCACGCAATGCCTCCTCTTGAGCTTCCGCAAGGTGCCTCTAGAAGTCCCCGACCACTCGAGCAAGAAGAAGCAAATCATCCTTACTTTTTTGGAGCTCCTCATGGGCCCTTTGAAGCCTCATGGTGAAGTCAGCCGCTCGTGAGCGTAAGACTCTTCCCCCCTCCTTACCGCCACACGGGCATCCTCCAAGAAGCGTTTAGTGTCCTCCAGCTTGTTGGCCAGCCTCGTTGCCTCATCGGTAGTAGCAACTTAGTCAGCTTTTAGCTTTTCCCTCTCCGCCTCCTAGGCTTTGCACTCTTCTCTCTGTTTGATGGCCTCCAATGCACCCTAAAAAAAAAGAGAGAAGAAAGAGAGGTCAGAACGAGCAATGTGGAAATATAAGAGACACCAAGGGAGTGGATTTTTGCTTACCACTAAACAATCATGAGCCAGCGTCTCCATCAAGATACTTCCTCGCACCTCATCATCCTCCAAGGATGCGATACTCTGGCCAACAATGCGCCCAATGTTCTTGTGAAGAAAATTATAAAAGGATTGGGTCTTACTACCCGGCCTTGCGGTAGAATGAACTAACAGAGCACCTGGAGCCAATGAGTCACAAGCAGGCTCCTTCCCCCTATCAAGTCTTCGTCTCCGCAAGAGAGGTTGCTCGGGAGAGTAGCTCTCATGACCCTGTGCCCCCTCGACCCTTCTCTCTGTCTCGGTAGATTCATGACACAAAGACTGGGGGGGCAAAGAATGGGTCTCCTCGGCTATAGTTAAGTAGAAGGGGAGGTCTGCCTAGGTGGAAGTAGAAAAGGGAAGCGCAACGACTGGAGCAAGCCTCTGTGAGGCAAGGGAAGAGGAAGGGTGATCAGTATGAGCACCAGCGGTCCGCTTATGACTTCTGGGAGGTTCGATGAGGTTAACTCTGCCTATATCTACGTCCTCACTAAAGTCTGCAAGTGGCACTTCCCTAACACCACGAACCCCGATATCATGCTTGCAGTCGATAAGCTCGATACCCACGTGGGGAGAAAGTCCGTAGGTCTGCAGAAGGTCTTCGATGAGCCACACGCTGTTCGAAAGGGCGTTCAAAGCAGATAGTTTGTCCAGTATCTCTGCCTCCTCGGTGCCTAGCTCTGATCTTTCTCTTCCAACTCCCTATGTAGAAAATATAAAAGCATTGGATACGCATATATGTATAAACAAACAAAACGAAGATCCTCACTCCAACCCACTCACCCGGGTCCACAGTGAAAGAAAAATTATGGAGATGATGGAACGAAGGGCAAGACACAAAAAACCAATGGGTCTTGTAGGGGCCCATGTTGGATTTCTCCTGAACCTCTCCCAAAGGCAATGCCTTCCTATACCTCGTGCAACGGGGTGACAGATAGTAGAAGCCCTCCTGCCAGCCGAGTCCCTTAGCCTGATACAGGAAGCACAAAGCTCATGTGCTAGGAGGACGTAGACCGTTCTGAAGGTGAACGAGCGTGAAAGAAAGCAATGAAGCATAAGCATTAGGCATCAGCTACGCTGGGGTGAGACCTAACTCATTTAAGAAGTCAATAATGAAAGGGGGAACAGGAAATCGAAGGCCCACGTTTAAATTATGAACACTGACGGCCACAAACTTTAGAGGAGGATGCGTGGCATGGTCTGAAGAAGACAGCACAAGCACGCGATAGCACTTTGGGAAGAAGTACGCCTCCACTATTCCCTCCATCTCCTTCGATCTGATGGTGGACGAAAAGCGTCTAAAGGTGGAAGCAGCTCCGACCCTCGCTGGCTCTCCACGAGCCTCAAATCTGCTCGTAACTTCGCCACTTTGGGAGGTAGTTTCCCTCGAGTGAACGGCCCCTTCACTTCCCTTGGTGTCAGTGTCCTCACTAACTGTAAGGTGACGGTGGCATTTGGAAGGCTGAGACATCTACAAGCAAGGGAAAATAAAAAAGAAGAGAAGAAAAATTAGGCTCCGGACCGGAAAACCCGTTGAGCTGGGAACCACCTAACCTAAGAAAAACCAGACACTACCCAAAATCGCCTAGTCAGCATAAAGAAAAGGACCCTACAAAAGAAAAAGCACATGGGTCCAAAGACCCAGGGGACTCTATCACTACCGCCAAGTACCTTAACCACCGTCGACATACCAAGAGGAGACCCATTTCAATTATCGTTCCCTTACCAACCACCGAAAGGCGTTCATAAAAAGAAAGAAAGAAAAATGAAAGAGAAAAGGAATTCTTAAAATGAAGATAGTAACGTAGAAATAAGCACTCACCTTGGAACTAAAGAAGAAAGCTTGAAACTTGAGTCAGAGAGAAAACCTTGGCAACTTAAGAACCGAACGAAAAGAAGTAGCAGAATAGAAGCAGAACCCTTCGGGAGAAGGCAAGTAGCTTTGGGATTGAAAAAAGGAAACATAGGGTAAAAAAAATGGTGGCAAAGAAAAGGGAGTCTCCTAATTTAAAAATCAGAAAAGATGAGCCATCAGATGAAGAAACCTTTCAACTGGCCAAGATCCAACGAACTAGCACCCCCAACGCATTAAATGCAAAAATCTGATAGCCGAATGGGAATCATCATTGCGCCGGATGACTAAATCGAAAAGACACTTGATGATGACCCGACTTTCAAATTTCTGGCAGAAAGATAGGAAAGCAAACTACATGGCCTCCCCTCTTTAAAGACTTGCAGCTCTCGTGCTAGCAAAAGACTTGCAGGTCTTGTGTAAGCAAAAAGACTTGCAGCTCTCATGCAAGCAAAAAGACTTGCATCTCTCATACAAGCAAAATGACTTGCATCTCTCATATAAGCAAAATGACTTGCAGAGTTCGCTATACGCACTAAGCCTCCAGAGTTTGCTACCAAATAGCTCGGGCACACCTGGTGCTCCATGCACTAAGCCTTTAGAGCTCTTATCTTAGTAGCTCGGGCACACCTGGTGCGCAAGCACTAAGCCTCCAGAGTTTGCTACTAAATAGCTCGGGTACACCTGGTGCTACACGCACTAAGCCTCTAAAGCTCTCATCTTGGCAACCCAGGCACACCTGGTGCTACATGCACTAAGCCTCCAGAGCTCTCATCTTAGTAGCTCGGGCACACCTAGTGCACAAGCACTAAGCCTTCAAAGTTCGCTACCAAATAGCTCAGGCACACCTGGTGCTACACGCACTAAGCCTCCAAAGCTCTCATCTTAGCAACTCGGGCACACCTGGTGTGCAAGCACTAAGCCTCCAGAGTTCGCTACCAAATAGCTTGGGCACACCTAGTGCTACACACATTAAGCCTCCAGAGCTCTCATCTTAACAGCTCAGGCACACCTAGTGCTACATGCACTAAGCCTCCAAAACTCTCATCTTAGCAACCTCCTTTGTCATTCAATAAGGAATATATTTTTAAGATCATGGTTTCATAGCTGAAGGAACTTATTTATCTCAGTATGGCGCATTGAACTTTTGCCAGTAGGAGACTAACTCCCAGTCCACAGGGTGCACTGCGAGTTAGGGGGTTGATGTTATATGGATTCTTCGGGTAGCAACTATGGCCTAGAAAGAAGAGGGCCCAGTAGAGAGGAAGCAGCCCAAACCATGGTAAGGCCACCAAAGGCTTTGAGGAAGCTCGAAAGGTACTAACCAGATCACCAGCGAGTTCCCCTCCTTGCCTAGGAAATCGACCAGTAGTCTAACGAATGCTGCCCAAAGCACTCTTTCATTTGTTAGCCTCCAAGACGCTGACAGTGATTTGCCCAGCATTTATTGCCTGCCGTCCAGCATTAAATATCTATACAAATGTAATCATGACTATGTACAAATAAATTTGCACCATCTGCTGTAAGGATTCCCCCGGAAGACAAGCAAAGAGCGAAGTCTTATAAAGAGCAAGAAAAGAGAGAAACCAGTAGAGAGAAAGGATTTTGTAAGGAAGAAAACATATTCAAAGAAGTAATATCACTCACCATGGATGGCACAAACATCTTAGTTGATTAGCTAAGGCACAAACATCTCACTAAGGATACATCTGAGGGTGAGACGGCACAAAGCCTACCTCGTTGATACATCTTAACAAGATAAAATTACGAGGATACATCTGAGGGGGAGATAGTGTAAAGCCTACCTCGTCAATACATCCTAGCAAAATGAAATTCTAAGGATTCATCTAAGGGTGAGATGGTGAAAAGCCTACCTCATCAATACATCATTGCAAAATGAAATTCGGTGGATACATCTGATCGAGAGATGGTGCAAAGCCTACCTTATCGTTACATCCCAACAAAATGAAATTTTAAGGATACATCCGAGGGTGAGATGGTGTGAAGCCTACCTCATCGATACATCCCAACAAAATAAAATCACAAGGATTCACCTGAGGGTGGGATGGCGTAAAGCCTACCTCATTGATACATCCCCACAAAATAAAACCTTGAGGATACATCTAAGGGTGAGATGGCATAATGCCTACCTCATCGATACATCCCAGCAAAATGAAATTTTGAGGATTCATCTGGGGGTAAGATGATGCAAAGCCTACCCCATTAATAACTTAAAATCTGTAAAGAGCTCTAAGCTTGATAAGATGCAAAGACGTCAGAATAAATTCAACTACCTGCCTACTAAGCAACAAAGTTGCTATGGCATAAGCAGTAAAACATAGCTCTCTTGTGACTAAATGATTGTAGCTCACATGTGGTATCTCTTTCCAAGCATAACTAGCATGCAGCCTGCCTGAATATCATTTATTAACTTAAGGGGCACTTGGATGCTAAGATTTACTAACTAAATATGGCTGATTGGAAGTTAGAACATCTTATTCAACTATTCTTTATAGAAGAAACACATCTAAAGGATGCAAAGTGACAAAAAACATTCATTCATTAAAAGCCTCATTCAATGAGGTAAAATTACATCAGAAGATGGGGAATACAGAAATAAAAGCTTAAAGCCTACAACTATCACTTTTACATAGAAGAAGAAAGCCAGCTACTGGGAGACAAACTCCTATCAGCAAGCTCGACTACTCTTGCTTATATTCCTCCTTTGCCAGTAGCTCTTTCATACCTAGAGCAATTCAAAAAGTGTCAAGAGACTGGCTGGCAAGACTAAAACCCATGGAAGGACCATGAAGAAATAATCCATGGTCTGTACAAGAATAAGGCCTCAGGAAAATTAGAACTCTTAGCTCACAGAGTGAACTGAGAATTGGGAGGCTTATGTTATGGGCAAAATCTAGTCTCATGTAATAGAAAAACAAAAGCCTAGCATAGCACAGCTTGCTAAAATTGCACCACCTTGCTAACCATAAGGTCGAGATGCAAGCAAAGCCTAAAGCTATAGATCACCTCGCCAAGAGAAAAGTTCACCTCGTTGGAAGAAAGGCAGCAACAACCTTAAGCCAAGCATTTTAGTTCACAAGACTAGGCATGTTGCCCAGCCAATGGCTCAGCAAGATAGAACATCAGACAAACTTGCATTAGGTCTCAAATCTGGTAGACACATGGGGCCTGCCCACAGAAAGCTATTTGCAAGAGCTGATTTGCAGTAGATTAAATTGTCTTGGACATTCAATATTGATGTAACTTATTTATAGCATATAAAATTACATTTGTAATCTCCTAGCCTATCCTTGTAAGTGAAGTTGAGATAGCCATGCTGAAACTTTGTAAAATTTATCTTTAGCCTAATAAAATTCCATTGTAGATGTAAGGATTGGTACCACCCGGATTTAGCCAAACCACGTTAAAGCACTGTCTTCCCTTGTCATTCTTCCTCCCCATCATCTTCATTTCTAATTCCATCCATTAAAAAGTAGTTTGAGATCCAATAACTTACCTCAGTTGACTAGAATTTAGCAAAACTAGATTCCACTATCAACAAATATAAATCTCTTTTCATCTAAAGGTTTAGTAAAAATATCTGCTACTTGAAAGTCTATTTGAACAAAATCTATTGAAATATTTCCTTTTTGAACATGATCTCTCAAAAAGTGGTATCTAATCTAAACATGCTTGGTTCTAGAATGCATTACAGGACTTTTAGTTATATTTATTGCACTTGTGTTGTCACAGAGTATTGGAATTTTCTCATATTTTAAGCCATAGTCTGAAAGTTATTATTTCATCCATAAAATCTGAGCACAACAACTTCTAACCACTATATATTCTACTTCAAAAGTAGGTAAAGCAACATAGTTTTGCTTTTTACATAATCATGAGACTAATGAATGTCTAATAAATTGACAAGTTCCACTAGTGCTTTTCCTTTCGGTTTTACTACCTGCATAATCTTCATCAAAATATCCTAATAAATTGTAACTATCTGACTTAGGATACTAGAGTCTTAAATCTTTAGTTCCTACCAGATATCTAAAAATTCTTTTAAGTGCTGATAGATATGATTCCTTAGGATTAGTTTGGTATCTTGCATATATACAAACACTAAGCATAATGTCAAGTCTACTAGCAGTTAAGTATAACAAACTACTTATCATACCTATAAATAAGGTAGGATCTACACTCTTATCATTTGAATCAGCATCTAATCTTAAAGTAGGACTCATAGGAGTTCCTATAGGTTTGCATTTATCATATTTAAATTTCTTTAGCAACTCAGCAATGTACTTAGTTTGATATAAGAAAATACCTTTAGCTATTTGTTTAATCTAAAGTCTAAAGAAAAAGGTCAACTCACTCGTCATTGTCATTTCAAATTCATTTTGCATCAATTTAGAAAACTTTATGCACAGATCTTCATTTGTTGAGCCAAATACAATATCATCCACATAAATTTGTACAAGCAGAATATCTTTACCTTTTCTAAGATGAATAATGTGGTATTTACATTTCCTCTTTTAAATCCTTTTTGAATTAAGAACTTACTAAGCCTATCATACCAAGTTCTAAGAGCCTGTTTTAAGCTGTAGAGTGCCTTTTGAAGTTTAAAGACAAGGTCTGGATTTAGAGGACCTTCAAATCTAGGGGTTGTTGTACATAAATTTCCTCTAAAATATATCTATTAAAAAATGCACTCTTAACATCCATTTGATAAAGCTTAATGTTCCTAGTACATGCAAATGCTAACAACATTCTAATGGCTTCTAGACAAGCTACTGGAGCAAATGTCTCATCAAAGTCTATACCTTCTTCTTGATCATAGCCTTTATCAACTAGCCTAGCCTTATTTCTAATTATGATGTCATTTTCATCTAATTTATTCTTGAATACCCAGTGAGTCCTTATTACATTCTATTAATTATTCTTTAGCAAAAGAGTCCAAACTTTATTTCTTGTATATTGGTTTAATTCCTCTTGCATAGCCATAATCCAGTTATCATCTTATAGAGCCTCTTGAACCTTTTTGGCCTCAATCAATGGAACAAATGAAGAAAAATTACAAAAAGTTATCAAATTACTACATGTTACCCTTTTTTATGCATCTCTTATCATAAGTTCTCTAGGGTGATTTCCCATAAACTTCCAAGCTTTTGTTAGAGAGTAGGGTGGAGTGTTGTCCATGATGGTTGAATCAATGTCCTCACTAGATTCTATAGCATGAATCTTCAAATTATCTTGTTAAGTTTTTGAGGTTGATGCTGAAGTCCAATAATGTTGTTGGTCTTCTTCTACATCTGTATTGTTATCACCTAAGGAAAACTCATAAAAAACTATATGCACAAAATTCTTCAATCTTGAAGGTCCTTTTATTGTAAACTCTATAGGCTTTGTTGGTTGAAGAATAACTAATGAAGATTCCTTTATTAGATTTGGGATCAAATTTGTCTAAGTTATCTTTGTCATTATTTTGAATATAGCATTTGCAACCAAAGACAGTAAAATATGAAATATTAGGCTTTCTTCCAAAATATAACTCATAGTGTGTTTTATTTAAAATAGGTCTTAAAAATACCATATTCATTATATCGCATGCAGTGTTAACTGTATCTACCTGCTGTCATTCAGCATGGTTCTTGCCATTTCTCCTAGACATTTTTTTTTCAACAACACAATTTTGTTGAGTTGTCATTATTGTTGAAAAATTGTGTTTTATACCATGTTTCACACAAAACTTAATGAAATCTTTGTTTTCAAACTCTTTTCCATGATCAATTCTAATGGAAATAATTGAATATCCTCTCTCATTTTGAATTAAGTTTGCAAGTTTATTGAAAGCTTGAAATGTATCACTTTTGTGTCACAAGAAGAGAGTCTAGGTAAATCTGTAAAAGTCATCCATAATTACAATCACATAAGAGTTACCTCCATGGTTTCTAATTCTTGATGGATCTATCAAATTCATGTGAAATAAATCTAGGGGTTTTGACGTTGCAACAATATTTTTTGATTTGAAAGAAGATTTCACTTGCTTTCCTTTTTGACAAGCACTATAAATTTCATCTTTGATGAAATGCAACTTAGGCAAACCAGATACCAAATCTTTCTTGGACAATTTTCTAATCAAGTCCATATTGATATGTCCTAATCTTCTATGCTAGATCCAAGTATTGTCATTAAAGTTGACTAAGCATGCAGAATCCAATTTAAATTCAGAATTTAGATCAAATAAGTAGACATTGTTGAGTCCATGTCCTACCAGTTTTAGTTGATTATTAACACCATTTACAACTAAACATTTGTTTGAATTAAAAAATACCTTACTTCTTTTATACCATGTTTGATTTATACTCAGCAAATTATGTTTTAGGCCATCTACATATAGAATATCATTAATACAACAATCTAAAGTCTTACCAACTTTACATATTCCATTGACCCTTCCTTTAGAGTTGTCTCCAAAAGTTACCTAACCTCCATTCATAGGTTTGAGACAAATAAATTTAACCATATTTCCAGTCATATGTCTTGAATATCCATTGTTTAGAAACTATAAATTTGTGCTTTGTCACTTACATTCCTTAAGATCATCATTGCAATTGGCCATAAGACACAACAATGCATCATCTTCTGACTCATCATCCTTAGCTATGTCAGGTTCTTCATCATCCCAAACAGCAAAGTTAGGTTTTTTTTAAAAGCTTACTTTTCCTTCTTTCTCTCATTTTCCATTTGCTTCTTCAAATAAACTAGACAATTTGGCTTGATATGTCCAGGTTTCTTGCATTCAAAGCAAGTAGGAATATGATGTTATAAATTTCGCAAGTGCATGGTGTAGTGGTAGTTAGTACCAACAAATACGAGTCAATCCCATAGGGAAGCTATTTCAATTACTAGAATCCTTACAACTCAACTATCCAAATAATTTGAGAGAAAAAGAAAGTAATAAAGAATAGAAAAGAAATAAAGAAAAAAATAAGAAAAGAAATTCATAAAGAAATAAAAGAAGCAAATAAGGAAATAAAGAATTAAAGAAGTAGTAATAAGGAAAAGACTTAGATGTAAAAAGCCTAGGATTAGGATTAACCTCAATTATGATTTTTCTACAACTAATGTAAATTCTTTCCTATCATAATTACTTGGATTATTGGGGATGGTTTAGCCTACATT
>JANHAO010015509.1:0-14809 GCA_026873985.1 Saraca asoca | reverse complement strand
CGACCCGTACTCGTCGGTTCTGTGTTACAACTACGCCGTGCGCTTGCGGTTATTTTTAAAACGTACAGTAACTTTGCTGTTGCATAGTCGCTAGCGAGTCCATAGCTCTTGTTGGGCCAGCGGGGTCCGGAGTCGCTTCTCCCTTCAAGCATTTTTCCTCTAGCATCAAACCCAAAGAAATGGGGGGATTGCAAAGGCGTATTTCTTCCCGAAGGGTTACCACGTGCTAGTGCCGTCTCACAGGGATCATGCTACACATCCTCCACTAAGGTTTGTGGCCATCAATGTTCATCACCTTAACGCGGGTTTTCGATTCCCAATCCCGTCATTTATAATTGATTTTCTAAATGAGCTAGGACTCGTGCTAGCCTAGTTGACCCCCAATGCATATTCTTCGTTGATCTCCCTTGCGTTAATTCATCTCCAGAATGGCCTCCGTCCCCCTAGCGTAAGGGCTCTATGCTTTCTTTACCACATTAAGGGCTTTAGGTGGCAGAAAGGTTACTACTACTTGTCACCTCATTCTTCAAGGTATAAGAAGGCATTGCCCTATGGGGATGCTCAAGGGAAGTCCATTGTGGGTCCTATAAAATCCATTGGTTCTATGTGTCTTGCCCGTCGTTGCGTTATCTTTGGAAATTTTCATTCGCTAACAATCCAGGTGAGCGAGTCGGAGAGGAAACTAATCATTTTATTTTGTTTGTTTTTCATTCATCGTCATTAATTTTTTTTATCTAATGTTTCGCCATGTTTTTTGTAGACGGAATTCGAAGGGATCGGCCGAAGCTGAGCATTGAGGAAGTTAAGGTGCTAGATCAAATTTCAACCTCTGACGATTCCCCAAATAGTTTGAAGTTTGATGAGGACCTTTTACGAGCTTATGGGCATTCTCCTACTCTCAATTCTGAGCTTATTGATAGCTCGTATAATATCAGAGTTTGTGGCTCGAGAGAGGTTCCTCCTGCAAACTTTGATGAGGGAGCAGACATGAATCGGATCAATTTGGTCGAGCCTCCCCTAGGGCCTAAGTGGGTCGTGGCTTCTTCCACTTGTGCTGATCATCCTACCTCCTCCTTGACCCCCCAGAAGTCCGCCCAAACTGGTCTAACCCCTATTCCAGCTTCAACCTAGATTAGCTTTCCTTTTAGTTTGTCAATTACAGAGGAGATCTTGCTCCCCCTGGCCTTCACCTTGCAATGCAGTCTCGTCAAAGTTGAGAGGGAAGCAATGAGGTCGCAAGGCCGTGGAGATGAGGTTCCTGACCAGCCTTCTTCGAAGAGGCAGAAGGTCAGTAAAGGGAAGGAGCTTGCCTCTGGTCCACCGACACAACTCGTGGGTGCACCGAAGCATCCATCCGAGGGATTGGAGGCTAAATCTTTGGCACTTTATAATGTTATTCATGAGAATGTGGGCCAAATTTTGGGGTCTAATGTCGCATCCTTGGAGGACGATGGAGTGCGGGGTAGCGTTCTAATAGAGGTGTTAGCCGGTCACTGTTTATTGGTCAGTAACATTTTTTCTCTTTTCTTTTCTCTTCTCAGTTTCGCATTTTGATCCTTTTCCTCTCTCTTCACTCTGCTCTTCTTCTTCTCTTCTTTTTTCTTTTTTTTAGAGGGCATTGGAGGCCATCAAGTAGAGGAACGAGTGCTTAAATTAGGAGGAGGAAAGACGTCGACTCGAAGCTGACCTCACCACTACTACTAATGAAGTGGTAGAATTGAAGAAAAAGTTGGCGGATGCTGAAGGCTAGCTGAAGAGGGCCAACGCCTTAATGAAGAGGGGCGAAGAGTCCTTCGCCCATGAGATAGCTGATTTCACCTCGAGACTGAGCAGGGCCCATGACGAGCTACAAGAAAGTAGGGAGAATATACTCTCTCTTACACAAAAGGCTGGGGGCTTCCAAAGGTAGCTCAAAATCGCTCACGATGAAGCAGATCGCGCTGTCAAAAGGGCACAACGAGCTGAAGAGAGGGTCGTGCGCATTGAAGAGGAGGCCATCAAGGTGAAAGAAGAGACCTTTGCTATGGTCGAAGAAGCTCTAGGTAGCCACTGTTGTCCACACCACTGACAGCTTCATGTATACTCTGTGGCTTAAGCACCCGGGCTTGGACTTCTCCTTCTTCGGCTGAGAGATCACAAACATTATCCACGGCTTCGTCAAAGGTGTGAGGGCAACCCCTTCTCTTTGTGCCGAGATCGTAGATGCACCGGATGGTCCTCCTAATGAGAGTACAACACTGGTTGAGGTTACCTCACTGGAGGGAGGAGCAGTTAGGGACAAGCCCGATGGAGAGACAACGGAGAACCTGCCTGCGACGCCCCCTTTGGCCTCTCAGGATCCTTCTCCTAGCATTGCGCCTTGATGATTTTTTTATTTTTGTGTTACTCTTGTATTTCTGCAATTTGTATTCAAGACATTTTATTCTGACTTCAAGTCTTGATTAATCACACTTTTTCCTTTTTACGATCTGTATGTTTTTGACAAGTTATACTGGGTTGTTTGGATAGGATCTGAGCTTCCTTTATCTTGCGATGCGGCCAACAGGCCTGCCTTTGCAAATGTCACCGCTTCCATGAATTCCAATAAATACATGTATTGCTGGTATGCCAAGCTAAAAGGAAATTTACTTAATTCGTAATTTATAAATACCGTTACAAGTTAACAACATCGTATTTACTCTATTAATAATAAGGCCGAAGATGCTCAACATTCCAAGCCTGGGGGAGTTCTGTTCCTTCAATATTGGTAAGGCAATATCCTCCGACTTTTAACCTTTCTTTTATGACGTATGGTCTTTCCCAATTTGGTCCTCGAGTTCCTTCCCTGGGGTCACGGCTTCCCGGTTGAACAAGGCGTAAGACGAGGTCACCGGATTTAAAGCTTCGAGCTCATACCTTCCTATTATAATATCGAGCTACCCTTCGCTGGTAGGTCGCGATCCTTAGACACACTTCGTCTATTTTTTCTTCGATAAGGTCGAGGCTCACGGTGAGTAGTTAGCTATTTTCTTCCGCATTGAAGGTGGCTCTTCAGTGCGAGGTTACCTCGAACTCTACTGGCAACATAGCTTCCATAGACCATCAAAAAAGGAGTTTCCCCCGTGGAGCCACAAGCTGTGGTGCGATAAGCCCACAACACCTTGGGCAGTTCATCTACCCATGCCCCCTTCCTTGCTTCCAGCTTCTTTTTTAGAATACGCTTGATGATTTGGTTTACTGCCTCTACTTGCCTATTAGTCTGAGGGTGGTCCACCAATGAGAAACTTTTTAGAATCCTAAGGTCGTCGCAGAACTGAGTAAACTGTTCGCTAGTGAATTATGTCCCATTATTAGACACTATTTACTGGGGGACACCAAATTGACAGATGATGTTATTCCAGATAAACTTCTGAATTTGAGAAGAAGAAATCTGGGCTAACTCCTTCGCTTTTGCCTATTTGGTGAAGTAGTCCACCACCACTATAGCGTACTTACAATTTTTGTGACCTATGGGAAGAGGTCCTATCAAATCAATCCCCCACATCGTGAAAGGCCAAGAGCTGATCATTTGCCGAAGGCAGGCTAGAGGAGCTCGGGGGACATTGGCAAATCTTTGGCACTTATCGCATCTCTTGATGAGGTCAATAGCATCCCGTTTCATGGTAGGCTAGAAGAAACCCTATTGGAGGACCTTTTGAGCTAGCGACAGCACCCCAACGTAATCTTCGCAGTGTCCAGCATGTATTTCTTTTAAGATGAGATTGCACTCATGGCCATCAATACACCGAAGAAGCGGCGCTAAGAGACCCCTTCTATAAAGCGCGTTGTCTACGATGCAGTATCTCGTAACTCAAAATCGCATATGACGTGCTTCCAACTTGTTTTCGAGGAGCTTGCCATTCCACAGGTACTCCAAAATGGGGCTCATCCATGAGCTCTGCACCACAGCGATCGTCATTACAACATTTTTCTGCTCGATGGTAGGGGATGGGAGAACTTCCACAGGTATTGCACCCATGAATTCTGCATCCTTGGCCATAGCTAAACAGGCTATAGCATCCATGTGTGCATTCTTAGCCCAGGGGACTTGGCTGATTTCGTATTTTTAGAATGCATGGAGTAGTTCTTGGGCCTTTTGTAGATACATAGCCATCTTCACCCCTTTTTCCTGGCACTCCCCTTTTAAGTGGCAAATGATCAGTTAGGAGTCGCTAAAGATCTTTAAATTTTTAGCTCGTACCTCCTTCACCAGGTGAAGTCCAGCTAAAAGTGCTTCACATTTAGCTTCATTGTTGATGGACCAAAATTCGAGTCTTAAGACGCAGTGGACTTTATGCCCTTCAAGACTGATCAATAGGACTCTCACTCCTACCTTATGGTTGCACGACGACCCGTCGGTGTAAAGTTCCCACCACTACCCTTCTGAGGTTTCTGCCTTCTTCTCCCCGGATCCAATGAACTCAACTATAAAGTCAGCCAGGGCTTGTCCCTTGATCGCCAATCTTGGTTTATAATGGATGTCAAATTGGACAAGCTCAATTGCCCATTTAAGCAGTCAACCTACAGCATCCACCTTCTAGAGGGTCTATCTCAGTAGGTACCCAATCAGGACCTCAATGGAATGGACTTGGAAGTAAGGTCGTAGCTTCCTTGATGCAATAAGAAGGCAATAGACAAGTTTCTCAATGGGAGTATAATTTTCTTCGACATTTACCAACCTTTTGCTCACATAGTAAACCAGGAGTTGTATCCCATTTTCTTCTCAGATAAGGGCCGCGCTGACGGCATGCTGTGATACCCCTAGATAAAGGATGAGAATATCGCCTTCCCGTGGTTTGGAGAAAAGAGGGGGCCGACCCATATATTCTTTCAAAGATATGAAAGCAACTTTGCATTCCTTTGTCCATTCAAAATGCTTCGTCTTTTTTAAGGCTTTGAAGAATGGTAAGCACCAATCTGTAGCTTTGAAAATGAACCTGCTTAGGGCCGCGATCCAACCAATTAGGCTCTGGACATCCTTGACTCCACTCAGCGACCTCATGTCAATGAGTGCCTTGATTTTCTCGGGATTTGCCTCTATGCCCCTATCATTTACCATGAATCCCAAGAATTTTCCTGAGCCCACTCTAAATGTGCACTTCAGCAAGTTCAATTTCATCCGGTATTTTCTTAGGATCTGAAACATCTCATCTAGATCATTCACGTGATCTGAGACCTGCCTGGACTTAATGAGCATATCATCCACATAAACCTCCATGGTTTTCCCGATTTGATCTTTAAACATTGCGTTGACCAGCCATTAGTAGGTCACCCTGACATTCTTGAGCCCAAAGGGCATCACCTTATAGCAATACAACCCCCTATCTGTGATAAACGACGTGTGCTCCTCGTCTAGCGGCTCTATGGCTATCTGATTATACCTGGAGTGAGCGTCCATGAAGCTAAGGAGTCGATGCTTGGCCGTTACGTCAACGAGCTAGTCGATCCTTAGTAAAGGGAAGTTATCTCTTAGACAGGCTTTGTTAAGATCCGTAAAGTCAATGTATGTTCTCCATCTTCCATCTTTCTTCTTAACCAGGACAGGGTTGGCTATCCAGACCAGGTAGTGAGCCTCTTGGATGAATTTGTTCATCAGGAGCTTATCCACTTCCTCCTTCAGGGAGCATGAACATTTCGCAGTTAAAGGCCTTCTTTTTTGCCTGACCAGCTGGTGATGAGGGTTGATGTTCAGCTTATGCGATGCAATTCTGGGATCGATTCCCACCATATCTTCGTGATTCCAAGCAAAGACATCTAAATTCACTCTGAGAAAATCCGTCAACTGGCTCTTCATATTGAGAGGTAAGCTTTTCCCAAGCTTAAGGCATTGTTGGTCATCTGTCTCGTTGACCTCGACCTCTTCGACCGACCCGATTTCCCTTTTCGTATCCCAGTTACATGGGTCGAGGCCATAACTAGTCTCGATCGAGTTCAAAGCTTGGGGCTCCCTATCGGAAGCCATGCCCACTTTCTTTCCTTTCTCTCCAATCTTGACGGCATCTTCGTAGCATCATCGGGCCATGAATTGCTCACCTCGCTCGCATTCAACCCCATTTGTCGTCGGGAACCAAACTGTCAGGGTTCTTATGGACATGACCAAGTCCAGATCATTCATTGTCGGTCCTCCTAAAACTATGTTGTAGGCCGATGGGCAATCCACAACCAAGAAATTAGTCAGAATGGTGGACTGGCAGTCCCTATCTCCCAAAGTGATAGGGAGCCTGACCCACCCCATAGGGAATATTGCATTGCCGATGAAGTTGAAGAGGGGGTCGGGTGAAGATTCGAGGTCGCTCTGGGTTAGCTCCATTTGATCGAAGCACTTCTTGTACATAACATTGATCGAGCCACAGGTATCCATCATTATCCTCCATACTTTGACGTTGCCGACCTTAGCCCTTATAACAATGGCATTATTATGTGGGGATTGGATCCCGTTCATTATCATCTATGAAAGTGATACATCTGAGGACCGTTCTCGCCTTCTTAATGGGCCTGTTAGGCTCATTGGCTGTAGACAAGACGTAGCTTGCATTCCGCACGTGCCGCTCCTGTGAGCTGCATGGGGCCCCTATTATGTTTGGCCCCCTATGGATTGTGTAGATGGTCCTAACTACTGCCGTTTGCTCTTGTTCGACCCCAGGAGGAGGTCGCCCCATGCATTGAGATCGATGGCTCGCAGGTCGCACCACGTAATCTCGTAGGCGGCCTTTCCAGATAAGATCCTCAATTGCATACTTAAAGGACTTACACTCGAAGGTTGTATGCCCGATATCATTGTGATTGGCATAAAACCTGTTCGGATCCCGATGCTTTGGGGGAGTCAGTAATGGCCTCGGTAGCCCAAAATCCTCGTTGTGCTTTTCTACGACGTATATCCTTTCCACGATGTCAGTCAAGATGCTATAGTTGTTATAGCGACCTTGGGGTTCAGATCACTTCGTCCTGGGTCTCTTTGCGGGCTGCGTCCCCATGTTGTTGATTTGATTCACCCCACCTTTTTGTGGCCACTTCCTCTTCCACCCTTGCTAGGGACCGAAACACTGATCTATGCCTTCTGCCCAAATCTTTTTAAGCCGAAATTTTCCTCCCACCGGATCTCCTTTGTGACTCGCTCATAGAACTCTCTCAAGTTCTTTACCGGAGACTTGTATATGCTCTCATATAGCTCCCATCTCTACGTAATCTTGCTGAGATCGTGGTCAATATACTATCATTAGAAAGGCTTTCTACATTACTGACCTCATACCGAAATCGGGTGATATATTCCTTCAGTGATTCATTCTTTCTCTGGAAGATCGTCGTTAGGTGGTAGGACAGTGCAAGTTGCTTCTTTAGGGCCCCATACTGGTTTATAAACTTGTCTCGACATTCTTCCCAACTATTGATGCTGCGAGCTAGAAGGCTCTTGAACCATGCCCGCGGCATATCCCCGAGAGTGGCTGGGAAGACCTGGCATTTAACCAGGGGATTACTGGTCTGAAGGTCCATTTAGATGTCGAAAGCATCCAAATGGTCATAGGGGTCACTTCTTCCATCATACGGTGAGATTGATGGCACCTTGAAATGTTGGGGGAGAGGTTCTGTTTCGATCTCCTTGGACAACGGGGTTCTCCCTTCGTAGCGACCTGACTGGTCCTATGTTAAGGGACTTTTCTCCAGTTTTCATACCCTCTGCAACAGCTCTTCAATCATTTGACCTTGGACCTTGGACCGTTGGCTCTTGCTATTGTCGTGGCCTACCTTCAAGCCTTCTACATAGTGCAAGCTCTTAACTCGCTGGCTTCCTTTCTCTTTACGAACTCGTTGTCCTCTCACTTCTGGTTGCGAGCTAGAGGAAAGATCTAAGTTAGCCATCTAAGCTTTTTCTCAGGCTGGCTGCTACCTCCGTGTCAACACCTCCGCTTGTGGCTGTTGGGCCGCTTCAGTGACGGGGGCACCTCCGTCATGCTCTCTAGCCTTCTGAATGCATGCCTGGGTTAGTGCTTCGACTGCATCAACGAGCCTTTTTATCGTACCCTCAAACTCCTCTTAGCATTGGCGCAGGGTTCGCACACCGTCCACTTCCAAGAGGGCAGAGGAGGTACTCGCCAAGATTGGATATTCTTCCTCGAGTATGTTTCATCATCCTTCATCATGACCACCTGGTGGATGGGCAGCACCTGAACTCCTGGTTGCTCTCCCTCTTGCCATTGTGAAAAATACATAAGTGGTCTGGTCCCATTGGGCATGCCAAAATTTTGATGGTCAATTTTAGTAATCGGTCAACGGGGGGTTCGAAGAACCAAACTGCTTGTCTACTACATGATGTATGATAACTTGAAGAGAGGTTCAAGGGGAGATAGGAGAAAATAAGAAGGAATTTTATCGTGGTTCAACCAAAGTCTGTTCGACCCCTACGTCCATGGTGAGTGTGATTCTCTTTTCTCAATATTTCTGATTACACTAGTGAATACAAGAGGAAATCATAACAGAGCTTTTGCGTTACTCTCTTTTTTTCTCTTTTTCTGGTTCTCTCTTCTGTGACTATCCCGTCCCATTTATATATGTGGGAGGGTTACAAATTATATTTTATTCATATAGGACTATGATTACATCTATACTAAGCATTAAATGCTAGACGACAAGTAATAAATGCAGGGCAAATCATTGTCGGGCTTTTAGGGGCTACTTTGTGGGCTGGTAGAGCACCTAGGCTGCGTTTGTCAAATGCTTGACTATCTCCCTTGGCGCAGAGAAGAGCTCACCATCGACCTCACTGGCTAGGGCTTGTGATCGTGCGTCCAGTGATCTGCCGTAAGGTCTCCAATAACTTTGCCTTAGCTCGACCGTGCCTTTCTGCCCCCAGCTTCTAGCTTTATGGGCCTTCGCTGGCCTTCTTGGCCTAATCCGGAGAATCCCCATAACAGGAAATCTTGTAAATCCTATTAAAAATATGAATACAAATGATATATACGCATTAGCGAAGATGCAATTAAATTTACCACACACACACATATATGTATATATAATCTGCAATCTTTCAAAAAAAAAACATTTTGCTTAACAAAAACCATGCATCTAAATCAAATAATCCTTTATTAACACATAATGGTAAAAGTTTATGATAATGTGCAAAATTCTTAGATAATTAATTGAATATTGTGTGAATTGATGCAAGATTCAGATTGATGGTGTTGACGTCGGATTTCGGTTCGTACAGAAAGTCTCGAAATTTGGCCAACGGGTGAGAGTTTGGGGATCCGATGTTGCTCCCGAAGTGTAAAAGGAGACGGACCGAGAGGAAAAAAGAAGGGGAGGTGCAATGTTTTTACCGTGGTTCAGAAAAATCCAAGAGGAACCAAACCCTACGTCTATGATGAAGATTTTATTGATATATTAAGAAATGATTTTAACAAAGTTTCTACTTACAAAGTCTAGCCTCATCTCATCTAACAATGTAGTCCTATTTATACAGGAAGGAGGAGTTACATGTATTAATTACAAGCTACAGTTGTGTTACATCAAGATATAAATAAGAAAGACAATAAAAAGACTACAATTCGGCTACTGCAGAATGTAGGCTGTAAGGTGGGTCCCCCAGGTCGGCTATAGACTTACATCTGTCTGCATCCGTCACTTGGCACTGCCCTACCATGCGAGGTGCTTAGCATCCTGAGCGGGGATTCCTGGTTCGAGGTTGTCTTGGGAACTGCTGTAGCGAACTTTGTGCTGTTGTAGTGAGGTAGCAGGCTTGAGCAGGGTAGTCAACTATTTGACAAGCTGATCTTATGATCACTTCGCCACATCGCTGTCTTACGACGAGCGGGGCGAGGCCTGCTTTGCAAGATAATATCAGGATGACTTTGCTATGTCGCTTTCTGATAGAGGGTGAAGTGAAGCTTGTTGGATGCCCTTGGTGGGGCGAATGGCTCGGCCTTTGTCATGCTCAAGGGCTCATTCTTTTGAAGCCGCTTTTTGCCTATAACATAAGCCCCCTAACTCTCGGTTTGCCTCACGGATTGGGAGTTGTATGTTTTCGAGACTTGATTCGTATCTTTAGTCAGTGTCCTCCTTTGATCGAAGTGTCACTTCAGATATCTTTCAGTTCTACTTTAGGCCATGCTTTCTTCCATTTGCCATTCTTAGTCGTTCACGTGGCATTGTCGCTCCTTTTCGGCTGTTGGATGAAGATTAAGTCAGATACCTTCTGGATTCTTCAAAGGGTCGAACGAGTCTTTTTATAGCCTGTGGCACTCTCTCTTTCATCTTAGAGAAGTTCAATGGAAGAAACTGATGAGCCCCCAGCATTTTGGTGCCTTAGCTTTCGATGAAGCTTGCTAAGACATGGATGGCCTGTTGCAGAATGCCAGGAGGTATGGATGGCCTGTTGCATGTGGCTCCGCCGCAGGATCCGCCTTGAGGGCTCTTAGGGGATCTTGTGCTGATCTCGGGCCACCTCCTCTGAGCGTTGCTTGTGGTGATGCTACCTGGCTAGGTGACTTTTACAACTTTTTGAAGTGCTCAGGGTCTGGCTCAGGGGGACGCACAGGAGGAAAATAAGCAGGAGTAGTTGGGAAGTCATTGTCCTTCCTGTAGGCACGAGCTTGGTGATTGGCCTTCTGTTCCTTCTTAGAGGAATGGCTGTGTCGAGTCATTGAGCTTCTTGTCTTTGTTTCTGCACTTCTTCTTTTGATGTAATTTTGCCTCGCTGGATGAGGTCTTTTTGCTGTATGAGCTTTTCTTTCTCTTTGATTATTGTAATGGATGCTTCATGCATCAATGTATGTAAATCTCTGATGATCAATAAAGTGCTCTTTTGGCCAATTGGCTGTGCTTTATTTTCCTGGTTGCTTGTTATAGGCAAAAAGTAACTTCAAAAGAATGAGCCATCGAGCACAACGAAGGCCGAGCCATTCGCCCTGCCAAGGGCGCCGAGCAAGCTTCACTTCACCCTCTATTAAAAAGTGGCATAGCGAAGTCATGCTGATATTATATCATAAAGTAGGCCTCGCCCCACTCATCGTAAGGCAGCGATGTGGTGAGATGATCATAAGATCAGCTCATCAAACAGTCGACTACCCTACTTGAGCCTGTTACCTCGCTACAACAACACCAAGCTCGCTACAGTGGTTCCCAAGACAATCCCGAATCAGGAATCCCCACTCAGGACACCGAGCACCTCGCATGGTAGGGCAGTGCCAAGTGACTGATGCAGACAGACACAAGTCTATAGTCGACCAGGGGGACCACCCCGTAGCCTACATTCTGCAGCAGCCGAATTGTAGTCTTTTGCTTGTCTTTCTCATTTATATCTTGATATAACACAATTGTAGCTTGTAATTAATACATGTAACTTGTCCTTCCTCTATAAATAGGATTGCATTGTTAGAAGAGAGGAGGCTAGACTTTGTAAGCAGAAACTCTACTAAAATCATTTCTCAATATATTAATAAAATCTCCACCGTGGACGTAGGGTTCAGTGCCCCCGGATTTCACCGAACCATGCTAAAAACACGGTGCCTCCCCTTCTTTTTTCCTCTTGATCCATCTCTTTTTGCACTTCGAAAGCAGCATCAGATCCTCGAACTCTCACCTGTTGGCCGGATTCTGGGACTTTCCATACAAACCGAAATCCGACGTCAACATTGCTCAATTTTTTGTAAGTGAGAGTGAGGTCACATGCAAGCCATGTCTAAGAAATCTTGTTTGAGACATGAGAACTCGCCTGCATGAGAGCTGCAGGCGGTCAGTTGTATGAAAGCTGCAACGATTTTGTTTTAGCATCTTTGTGCTGCAGTGAGTCGGTGGCTAAGATTTTGTTTTGTTATGGCAAGGTGAAAATCGTTCGTCGAAGTTTTATTTTCATAACCACGAGGTAAGCTCAGGGGCCGTCTCACCCTTGGGCATTATGATGTAGGCTCAAGGGCTGTCTCACCCTCGATTTTGTTTAGTTTGAGTTTTTGTAACCATGAGGTAGGCTCAGGGGCCATTTCACCCTCGGGTGTTGCAAGGTAGGCTCAAGGGCCATCTCACCCTCGATTTTGTTTGAGTTTTCGTAACTGTGAGGTAGGCTTAGGGGCCGTCTCACCCTTAGGCATATTTTTTCTACCCTTGGGCGTATTTTTGCAATGATGAAGCGAAAACTTGTTGTCCAAACAATGCTCGGCCAATCGACAATTTACATTGATTCAGCATACAATAGTTGATACAATTAACCACCATTGATTGTAGTTAAGTGTTACAAGATCAGAATATGATTCTGATGGAGGGCTCAGGCTCTTAGGTGACAACTCACTGAGCCTGCTGAGCTCGCTGTCCAAGTGGTCTTACCATATAATCCTGTAGTCAGCCTCTTCTTATGAGGTCTTCTATGGTATCTTTCAGTGCTTGACACTCTGAGGTGGTGTGTCCAGTCTCATTGTGATAAGTACAAAATCTGCTTGAATCTTTGGGCTTGGCTGTGGCTCTCAAAGGTCTAAGCCTTCCGAAATCCTCGCTATTCTTTTCTACGACAAAAATTCTATCTCGTGTATCTGACAAGATGCTATAGCTCTCGAAGCGGCCTTTAGGTCACTGCGGTTTCACCTTTCTCGCAAGATGAGAAGCGAGGTCATTGTGACTCTTGCTACCCCTTTTTTTGCTTGTAGTGGGACCACTATGGCCCCTTTTTATGCTTGGGTTCCTCTATTCCAAAGGTTTCTTCTCATCTTATTTGTTTAGTGGCTCACTCGTAGAATTCAGTAAGGTCTCGAGCTAGGGACTTGTCGAGGCTCTGGTAGAATTTTCCATCTTTGCGAAGTCCCGCTGAGATAGCTGTTGGAATGCCCTCCTCTGAGGGGTTCTCCACGGAGTTGGCCTCGTGCCTGAATCGGGCTACATAGTCCTTGAGCAGCTCACCCTTGCGCTGGAAGACTATCACAAGATGGCAAGAGGGCATGAATTGTTTCTTCAACACTTGGTATTGGTCAACGAATTTTCTTTGGCATTCCTCCCAGCTGCCAATGCTATGAATCGGGAGGCATCAGAACCATGTTCGGGGCGTTCCCCCCAATGTGGCGGAAAAGATGCTGCACTTCACCAGGGGGGTCGATCGTTTGGAGGTCCATTTGGGTATTGAACACGTCCAGGTGATCGCTCGAATCACTGTTCCCATCGTACAGTGAGATCACGGGCACTTTGAGTTTCTGTGGGAGAGCTCACATCTCGATCTCCATAGAAAATGAAGAGCTTTCCTCGCGACGCGGCTGATGGCTCTGAGGTTGCAGATGCTCTTCTAGTCGTTCGAGCCTACAGAGGATTTCCTCCATTGTCTAGTTGTACGTCTTAAACTAAGGGGTGGAGCTTCCTGCTTGTTGCGAGCCCCCCTATTGCTGACTATCATGATCTTCACGAGTTTCTTTTTAAGCCTCTTCGCGAAGCTGCTGGAGTTGTGCTATGAGTTCTTCTTGTCTCTGCGTGCTCTAAACTTGAGCCTGCGCTAGTGCTCTGACAATTTCTGCCAGTTCTCTTACTATGCTTTCGAGTGCCGGACGAGGTTGGCCAAGCGTTGGTGCCTCTTGAGTTTCAAGAGCAACAATAGACTATTGGTGAGTCCCTACAGCAGGAGTGTCCGTCGGCTGGAGGACTGGAGTGGTTAAGTTCTGTGTAGTTCTTCCTCTGGCCATTGTTATGCTGCAATGGAGACTTCAGAGAGCATATGGTTCCCCAAAAACTGTGCCAAAATGTTGACGTGAGATTTTGGTTCATACAAAAAGTCCCGAAATCTGGCCAACGGGTGAGAATTTAGGGATCCGATGCTGCTCCTAAAGTGCAGAAGGAGACAGACCGAGAGGAAGAAAGAAGGGGAGACACAGTATTTTTAGCGTGGTTTGGTGAAATTCGAGTGACACCAGACCCTACATCCATGGCGGAGATTTTATTGATATATTGAGAAATGATTTTAGCAGAGTTTCTGCTTACAAAGTCTAGCCTCCTCTCTTCTAACAATGCAGTCCTATTTATAGAGGAAGGAGGAGTTACATGCATTAATTACAAGCTATAGTTATGTTAATGATAACACAATATTTGACACATCTAATTGCCCTCATGCTTAGCATTTTAAGAGCCAAAATTGCATAATTCCAACTGTGCTAAGGTGTTTCTATCATTTGGAGTCAATTGGCAACATTATACAAATTTTTACATTTTCAGCCATAATTGAGCAGTTTCTGTATTCTGTGCATATCTTGAGCTACACTTGTCCAATTTATTTTATTTTTATCTTGTAGGAAATATAAGAAATAGCTCTACAACTTTCATGAAGACTGAAAGACCTGAATCACTCAATTGGTTATCCAAAAATGGAGATGAAGTCAGAATCAGAATTCTGTTCAGCCCTATCCCGAGTAGCCCGACCTCCATGCATTCACCGGACCATAACTCGAGATGTAGAGATCCAATTAAGCTGAAATTAAGCCCAAATGGAAGCTAACACATAAATACACATTTCATATGAAGACTTTCTGGGCTATAAACATCAAATTTGGCGTCAAAATGGAGCTGCAATTCATGGGAAGAAATTCTATAGAAACTGGGCTGATGCAGCTGCAGCTGGTTTTTAAGGGCCCAATTGACATCCAAATCAAGCCCCATTTGCTCCAACCCAAATTCAGCCAGCTGGAGACACAAAAAGAAGAAGAAAAGGGTGGGATTGCAGTCTACAAACTGGACCAGTACGCATAGGATAGACAAGGCAACAATGTGGCAGAAAAGCAGCCTAAAAAATCACTTTCCTGTCCCCTCTTCTCTTGACCCAGGTAGAACCATTTGT
>JANHAO010015508.1:0-14795 GCA_026873985.1 Saraca asoca | reverse complement strand
TGATTTTCTTATATAAGATTTCTTTTTTTAATCCACCTAAATGATTTAAATTAATGATATTTGATTTGAATATAAGACCGTATAATTCCGCCTTGCTTCATTTTTGTTTATAGTAGGAGGCCATTTATTGTTTCAAATTTTTTAATAAATGGCCCTCTATTATAAACAAAAATGAAGCATGGAAAATAAAAAATTGATAAAAAATTGAAATTAGGTTAGCGAGTAATATATTTTTTAATAATAAATTAGATAAAAAAATAATAAATTTTTTTAATAAATGGCCTTCTACTATATAAAAAATGAAGCATGGAGACAAAAAAAAAAAAACATTCCCAATTCCAACGGATTTGTTCCATTGGAATATTACAAAATTCTTGTAGTGAAAATTTTTAATGATGTTTGACATATTTTTATTTCAGGTGATATATTGCATGTATAATTTTCTTGTTCTATGTTTGTATGTTTGATGTATTATTATCAATACTCTTTTTGACTCAAAATTATCATAGAGTTAGTCATATGTAAATTTATAGAACTCATACACATTAAACAATTGAAATTGAAAATCATATTAGCCAATTCAAATTGAAAACTAGTTGCAAATATATTTTTTAATTGATTGAAAGTAAGTTATAGACAATGTAACATCCTAAATTTTCTAAAGTAAATTTTGGGTAGCAAAATGACGTTTTAAAAAATCTGAAAAGGATAAATTTGAAAAATTTGAGAATTTGAAACTATAAATTTTGGGATACAAAATATTTAGACATAGTGGAAAAAAAATTGTATGAATGATAGGAATCTTCAGAAAGTGAAAATTCTTAATTCAAATGCTCACGGAGCAAAATTTGTGTTTTTGGAATTTAATTTTCAAAAAAGTTCAAAAAGATTGAAACTAGGGTCATGGGCACCCAACGAGTGTAGATTTATATTCACTATGAAGATAATGACTTTAATTAATTTGTGTTAAAATTTTATCTTGTGGACTCGAAGTTGAGGAAATAGAAAAAAATGGTTTAAGTCAAGATGAGTCAAAAAGGAAAGATGACTCAAACTTTCTTTTTTCATTTTTACCCTCTCAAAATTAGTTTCCTTCTCTCCTTTTTGTGCTTATTTCTTGTTGATTTAAGCAACATTTCATCTTCTTCTCCAACTTAAAGCTTCTCTCTCTATAGCTCCCTCTCCCTTTCTTCAGGTAAGCGTTCATCTTTCTATATTATCTTCTCTTATTTTTATAGTTAATTCCTTTCTTCTTCCTCTTCAATTTGATATAATAATCTTGTTGATTCATGGAATAAAAATTGAGTTATGAATTTTCAAAATCTACTATCACCATTCAACCTATGAATTAATCAGATTTTTACGGTGCTTTAGAGTTTGAATCTATTAGATATAACATATTTCTATTAAATGAAACCATAATCTAATCATATATGATTAGTTAAAGAAAAAATCCTTGAAAAATCTGAAAGCTAATAGACTCTTCTTTTATGCTCTTGAAGAATATTGAAAACATTTGTCAGATCTATTTGATTTGTTTGTTTCTAGCTGCTAAGGTGAGTAAATTTTACCTTTCTTATAAATTATAATGTGTTCTCACTTTGTGATTTGTTGATTAGTTGGTGCAAGTGGATAAAATAAGTTTTTGGCGATTATGTGATCAAATTTGAGATTCAATGGTTTTGTTAATATGTTGATTGGTTTGTTGTAGAAATAATTGAGTATGTGCATATTTAAACTATCATAACATGTTAAAATGAGAACTTATAGTAGAATGTTAAATAGAAAGTTATTTATCCTATTTTTCTGTTATTTTCATGCAAAACTTGATTATGTGAGTCGAATCGTAACTTTTTGAACTAAATCCATGATTATGCTGGCAAAAACTAGACATTCTTTTTCTTATGATTCAAATCAAATTTTGAGCTATATTTGTATAATTCGAATCGATATTTCATGCTCTATTTTTTTATTCCAATTGCAATTTGGATCATGTTTAAATTTGGACTTCCCAAATATTTTCAAAATTTGGTAAGCAAACTTGAATTTTTAACTGAATTTCCTTGATTCTACTTAAATTTCTTCAGCGATTCTGATTGCAATTTTGCTCAAATTTTAAACTTGATTCTGCTTGTGATTATGATCGCACCTCCAAAGTTTTTTCACTTTTTTCAATTCAAACTTCTTTCTCTCTAAAAACTATTTTATTTCCTTAGGTCTAAACTTGCACAAAATGCAATTAAGTAAAATATAATAAATGAGAAGTCTTGAATGAGTAATTTCTAAGTTAATACTAATTAACCTAGTAATTGTTTATATATAAATGTTATGGAAGCAACATGAATAGTTATAAAGATAGTGTGACAGAAAGATGTATGGTTGTAATGTGAATGAATGAAATAGTAATAATGTGATGAGAAACATGTGATTATGATGTTGATGGAAAATGTAATACTTGGTATAACTGTGATAAGAAATAATGTTATTGAAAGGCTTGAAAATTTCCCCATGAGACATGGGATCACAAATGATAACATTGATGGGATGGGTTATATGAATCAAATCCTGGATCTGCGCGCTCCAATATGTAGTGAGTGGCATAAAACAGGAGCTTAGAGCAAAAAGGTTGAAACAAGTGGGTTATGGCTAGATCGGAGGAAAAAAAAAAGATTTATACTTATATATATATATATATATATGCTTTGGCCTATTTTGTTATCGTATAGAATGCTGAAATATGATATCATGAGATTGACATACATAATGAGCAAAAATGGTGGTTTATGGCTTATTTATTGGAATTGTTATTCTCAACACATTGGAATGTAATAAAATATGACTTGATTATGTGACATGACTATTAATGGATTAAAGCTGTGTGAATAGTATAATTTATAATTGTTATTTTAAGAAATCTTAAAAAGGAGATTTAGTTGGATCTGAACATCTAATGATTAATGAGGATGAAAATCATGATTTTTTATAATGTGATAACTATAATGTAATGTAATATTACTCAGATGTTAATCTTTTGGGTCTTTATTATGTATTTGTTAATATTGGTATGAGTTATGCTTTCTTATGGTATGAGGTATATGTGTTGATAAATTTATGAGTTAGGTAGGATTTATCTTACTGAATCTCAAATTCACTCTTTTGTGGATTTTTTTTTTTTCAAATTCTCAAAAAATTGTTGTTAACTCACCTTTAAAAAGTAAGGATAGGCAATAACTTCATGGAAATCATTATTAACATAAATACCACCACAATAGAAGATTCTTTAGGAGTGTATGCCGATTAAGTACTTGTTGAAAACTTGTTAAAGGAGAGTTTAAATAGGTGTACACCATGATTAGACAATGACACTGTACATTATAAAAACTTGTTTATATATTAATGTTTCTTTTTTTGTCTATAAGTTTATGATGCCTATATTAATCAATCAGGTTTAAGCATATGTAAGTAGGAAATATTAAAATAAGTATCAGTAAAAATGAATAATAGAGACATGTTAAAGGTTGGTAATTATTAATTAGATAGTAATATTTACGTCGATCATGATTAGGAATTTAAATCATGACAGATAATTTTTTTAAAAAACTTTTCTAATAGATTGAAAGTTATTTAAAAATAATTATTTCTCTAATAAATAATTTAAAAACTAGACCATTCATTAATTAAATTAATTTCAATATTTTATATAAAATAAAATTTATAATTATACCTAATTAAAAAATAATTTTGACAAAACAACTTTTAATGAAAATATGACCCTTGTCAGTTTTCACTTATAAATGAAAATCTTTTAGTAATATACAGACATAGATAAGAACTGCACATTAATCCGGTTGGTCTCCCAATTATAACATATATAAAATGAATAAATGTCTTTTGTATAACAGGATTCCTGTTCAATTTGTTAGATTCATCTTTGTTTTGTGTGTATATATTGTTTGACACAAACATCCATGCTTCTACAAAATAATATTTATTATGTGCATGATGATAAATTCCCGTTTTGTACTAAATTATCTCGTTTGTCAAATCCCCGAAAGTTTGGTTTGTCTAATCCACAATTTGCTCTGATGTAAATTGGAGGGCTAATTTGATGAACTCAGACTTGTTTATTATCACTGAATTCGAGTTCAAATAAGAAAATATTTTATTTAATTTTACTTGTTTGCACCTGTATGTCCGAAACTAATTAACCTATGAACCAAGTAAAATTTTGTTGTGGCTAAATAAGTTATTCAAGTGATATTAACTTAGTTTGTACAGTAAGGTTGGGTTGACTTGAATGTCTGCATTTTCTAAATTTCATTTTTTTCGCAGTAAATTTCAACCTACTTGTATTAAGAACGAGTTAAAATTGTTCAATGTAAAATGGATCGGAGAGGGAATTTATGAATTCTTAATGCTTATGCACTTTTAATATAACCCCATTACGAAAATATTAAAATAATAAAATCAAATTAGAAAGTAGACTTAAACAATTTTGACAACCTAAAATACAAATTACATGATTTTAATTCCATTTATATAAAATAATCTATTTTAATCCCTTCAAATATTCAGCTTGTGATTAGCTGTGCAAAAAATACACAGAAAAGAAAAAAAGCGTGGAAAATAAGTGCAGAAAAGGCTTTTTCCGTGATTGGTTGGTGCACAAAAAAGGGAGAGAAAGGAAAACGAACGAAAAAAATTATGTGGGGCGTGCGGCTTTTTTTTTTCACACTGAAGTGCGTGGAAAACGCGAAGAAAACCCACACGTTGTAAGTGCCATACACTGCGAACCCCATCAGCTCTGGTCCAAAGTTACCAAAGAAGCCTCCTTCGGTCACTCTGCCAACCTCTTTCTACCGACCTGGTCCACCACAGCTCGTCAGAATTGTTGTCGTCCGACAGTTGCGGCTTCACGTCATCAACTTGCTGGTGGTTCATAGTCTAGCAGCTCCCACCTCACCCACAGATTGAAGCAGCCGCCGATCCATGCCTTCCTCCAGCTCACCTTCCTAACTTCGTCTCCATCGTGGACTGCTTCAGCTCAGCTCACCAGTAACCCACCTAGTTCGTCTCTGATCCAGCGTACTGTCGCCGCCAATCAAGGTCAATATCACAAATTGGCAAGCCATACAACCGATCTTCTTAGGTTTTCTGTGAGTGCTTTATTTCTGCCTTTGCCTTGTCATGGTCACATGTGCATTGTTCATGTCTCACCCACATAGCAGCTAAGTGCATCCCTTGTTTCGGCCTCCATTGCCCCCATTGTGCTGTGTGATGCTACTAGAATGAGATCTTTGTGTTGTTGAAACTATCATGCTTGACTGTTGTGCCATTCATGCATTTTGCATCCATTCATCATGTATTCGGCCACCCTAATACGTACTAGGCAACATTTTGCTGAATGAAAATTTAATGAAGAAATGTAATGATGTTGTTTTCAGCTTCCTATTTGGTAGACAGTACTGAGATATTATCTGATGCATTTTGGTTCACCGTGTTTATCTGCTGCATTTTGGTATTTTGGCTTTGGATGATGTCACTGTGGCTTATATCAATGATGCTAGATAAAGAGGGTGAAATGTTGTTCTAAACTGATCCTTCAATTTCCCTGTTATAGTTTTCATATTTACCAATTTCAGGAATTTTATAGAACATATGTTGGTTCATTTTGCACTCTCTTAATTAACTTGTTTATTTCAAACTGCATCTTCCAATGCATGGATAACACTTGCCAAGGCCCAACTAAACTCTAGTAAGCCTGATAGGTCGGTGTAATGCCAGTTGCAAATATGTTATAATCTTATTGAAGTTTGTGTTGTTTGTTTAGCTTAAACACTATTGCTTAATTAATGCAAGTGTCAATGTATGCCTAACTTCATGTACCACATAGTACTCTATTTATGCTTGTTGCTATTCCTTACCTACATTTCATCGATCCTCATGATGTTTTGACGATGTTACCTTATACATTGTAAGTCGTTGCCTTATTGGTTAATTGCATGGTACATATATTTCACACTAAAATGCATGGTTGCATGTTCATTAGATGGACGACCAAGGTAACAATGAATTTTGTACACACGAAGGTGCGGACAATATATTCAATGATGAATATCATGTAAGCAAATCACTAATTTTAGTCTGACAACTAGACTTAATCACTTTAATCACATGAGGCTGAATTGGGAAAGGCACCAGAACATTTTAGTGATTCAAATAATCTTTTACCTTGTGCATGCATTGCACATATTGCAATCGCTCTCAGAAAACATTGACAAATCCATTGGTGAGGGGAGGGCAAAAAGAGCCTAGATGTGGCAAGACTTGATGTAGCAGCTACTACATTCAGAAGCCAGCTGTAATATCATATGTATGGGCCCCCATGCATTTCTTCACCTGTGTGAAAAATTACGAGTCATTGGTAGAGTGAAGGATTCGGTTAACATTACAGTGGAGGAGCAAGTTGCGAGATTTCTCCACACCTTGGCCCACAATGTAAAATAGTGAGCCATGTCCTTTTTCTTCCATCGTTTTGAAGAGACAATCAGTTGGCATTTTCATAACATGCTTGGAGCTGTTATTTCACTCCACAAAGAGTATCTGTTACAACCTTCCGGATCCCACATCCCACCAGAAATACTCCATAACAGTAGATACTATCCTTACTTTTCGGTGCGCTCTTTATATGACTATATTTGGCTACTAATGCTATGTTTATATTGACATATGACTATTTTTTTGCTAGGATTGCATTGGAGCTGTAGATAGAACACATGTTTGTGTGAAGGTTCTGAGAGAATCTACTGCTCGATTCAGGGGAAGAAAGCAATGACCCACGCAAAACGTCCTAGCAGCTTGTGACTTTAAAATGAATTTCATATATATTCTGGTTGGTTGGGAAAGGACTGCACTTGATTTGAAGGTGCTAAAGAATGCGTTGACCAGAGAAGATAAGTTGAAACTCATTGGAGGTAAATCTTCATACTTGGATTCATTCGTGACTGGTTTTTTGCACATGTTGACATTAAAATTCTATTCGTGCATGTAGGAAAATATTATCTTGGGGATGCCGGATTTCAATTGAAACGTGGTCTACTCACACTATATTGGGGTGTCCACTATTATTTAAAGGAGTATTCCAACCATGCACCACAAAATGTAAAAGAGTTATTCAACCATTCACACGCATCATTACGTAATGTGATTGAACGGGCCTTTGGAATACTAAAGAATAGATTCCCAATAATAGCTGGTGGAACTGAACCAGCTTACCCCTTGCAAACCATGATTGAGATTGTCATAACATGTTATGTACTTCATAACTTTTTAATAAGGGAGGATCCTGATGAGGGATTAATTGATAAAGTTGATAGAGAACTACTACAATCTTCAACACCCGCTGTGGATGACCATGTCACACAAAATCAAGACGAGGACTATAGGGCAGGGGTTAAATTGAGAGACAACATAGCAGCCCATATGTAGGCTGATTATGAACAAAACTCATGACCATGAATATTGCTAGACTTGTAATCTTATGCTTTGTGTGGCGTTGCATGACTTTCATGCTATGACACCTTCCTTAATTGAATGTTTACTTAATGTATTCCTTTTATGCTACTCTTGATGTCGCAATTTATGTTTGATATTCATGCTTTAAACAATTAACCATTGTTGATATGTAGCATACAAGATGCCGACATCAAGGAGGCCAACACATGAAGCTGGAACATCCATACATGCAACTTTGAGGTGGACAGAACAAATGGACTCTTGTTTAATTGACTGTATGCTGGAGCAACATGCAAAGGGAAATTATATTGATGGTCAATTATCTACAACCGATTATGTTGAGGTAGTTAACACTCTCCAAGCCGTATTTGGGCCAAACATTAGAAAAGCATATCAAGAACCGACTTAAGACAATGAAGGATCATTTTGGTAAGTGCTATGATCTATTCAATGTGTGGAGTGAAATTGCCTGGGATTCGATCACCCAACCATTTAAAACAGAGTCCCAAGTATGGAGAGAGATATGTGAGATAATTTTTGTTTATGTACCTACTACCATATGGTCCCTTTTTTGAAGAAAATATGAACTGTGCATAGTGCAAGCAGCAATGATTCTAGGCAACTAATCCAAAGCTGTCTTACTGTGCAGGCCAAGCCTGAAGTGGCAAAATGGACATGGACCAAAGTGCAACACTATGACAAGCTCTTCGAATTGTATGCTGTGGATAGAGCAACAGGTAGGCATGCTCAAAGTGTTGGTGAGGTAAGTAATCGTTAGGAGAAGGAAGGAATCAATCTCAACGATTTGGCTAAAGGCATTGACCCCTTCCAAACTAATACAATCATGGATAATGAAACCCTATTAGTTGGCCACATGGATGCTTTCAGTCCATCTGGTGCTAACAATAGCCACAGTCAGGGAACTTCTTCGTCAAAGGGCTCCAAGTGTAAGTTGCCTATGTCCGATGTCCTGGAGACTCACATAGAAAAGATGTCAACGGGAATCAAGGATCTAGTCGATGTAGTCAAAGAAGCAAACTACTCGTACGATAAATCTATTTCCCTACTTGAAAGGTAGACTCAACTTACAGAGAGGGGCTCACCATCCTTAAGCAAAGTAGACCTTGTTTCTACAGTGAGAAAGATGTATGGGCTGAAGTGGAAAAACTACCCATAATGCCGGAGATTCGGATAAAGTGTTATAACTTTTTATGTTTGGGTGAGAAGGTGAAACGTCAATTCTTTGGAATACCGCACTCAATACGGGCTGATGCTTTATATCAACTGATGATAGATGCTGGTTACCTGCGAAAATGCTTCATTGTTATTATTTAATCCTATGTTTAGTGATATTACTATCATTATTATTATTATCATTAGTCTGAGTACTAACTTGTGTTGCTGGACTACACTATTAGATTGAAATCTTAGCACTTATTTAATCCTATTATCTGATGCATTGTGCTTCAGTGTATTTGTCTGCTGCATTTGTGGTTTATCTGATTACACTGCACCTATTTTTTTGTGGTATTTCTTGTGGATAGGTAGTATGGTTTGCAAGTTTATTTACAAGTGCAGCATGAGAAATTTGCTACAAAGCAGATTCTGAAATAATTCTCTTTTTCTAAAGCAGGATCCTGGGATGATGCGTTGATATAGGATATTTTATCAAGGACTAGCACATTTTTAAAGTGAAAGTGGTTAAGAGCAAATTATGTGGACACTGATGTAAGTGCTTTTAAAGCTTGGTGTGTTTATGCATTTGTTTAACAGGGATAGGTAACATAAGTCTCGTTATGCTGGCAAAATGTTTTTTTGCTAGTAAATGAATTTTTTCAAGGATTCTCTAAAATATAACATTTGTCATTTAAGAGTAGTGAAAACTATCGTATATATGGTAATGTGTGCAAATTTGCACAGATAGGGTGAGCCAAAATATTAATGAAGGCATAAAATTTAAGAAAGTTTAAAACATCCAACAAGGGTAATTTCTAATTAAAAAATTGGGATCATCTTTGATGAGGAATGAAAAATAAACTTTTATACAAGTGAAAGAAGATATGCAAACTGCCATATATATGTTCTGTGAGTTACTTTTCCTTTCAATGTTTTTGAAGTTACTGAAATAGAGCAGGAAGGCATGGGCATGTAATTACGAAAATAGCTGTAAAAATATGTATATGCAAATGAATTATAAATTAATATTTTCAAAAATAAAAATAATTTATTTGGTTAAAAAAAATTAGTTTAAAAATTACTTATTTACTTTGGATTATAAATTAATATTTTTAAAAAATAAAAAAAATTTATTTGGTTAAAAAAAATTAGTTTAAAAATTACTTATTTACTTTGGATTATAAATTAATATTTTCAAAAATAAAAATAATTTATTTATTAAATATTTTTTTATGATTGTTTCATTTTCATTATAATGTAAATTTTTTTATTCCCCTTTTCTTTCCTCTCATTTTCCTTCCAATCAATCAATAAACTTCCCTTTTTTTTTTCTTTTTCTTTCCTCTTATTTTCTTTCTTATCAATTAATAAAATTTCCTTTTCTTTTCTTCTCCTTTTCTTTCCTCTCATTTTCTTTTCTCTATTTTTTTCTCTACAACCAATCAAGGGATTAATGTACAGAGTTTGAATCTTACCATTTGATTTCTATTCAAAGACTAATGGAAATGACTCTGACATTTTATAACAGACTATTAATTTGAAAATATTTTCATCATGGAGATTTGGCTTTTTTTTTCATTTTCCTTTTTGTTTTCCCTCTCTATTTTTTCTCCATGTGCTAACCCCCACTTCCAGCTTCTTCCCGAACCTTCTGCTTCTCCATCACAAGCCAGCACACTACCAGTCAAACCATCCAAGCCTCTGCCATCGCACCATTCAGCTTCCAAATCTCCACTGTTACAGTATCTAGCCTCCATGGGGTCATGCAATGAGCACACACAGAGTTGGGAAATATGTTAGAATTTCAATTTTCACCTACACAATTCATAATCAAAGTATTTTAGATAATTCGTTCATTAATGATATAATTGTGTTGGATTTTATTAAGTATTTAGGCTTGTATATTGAGTAATGAATTAAAATCCTGTGATGAGTACGATCCTAACTCAATTAACTTTATTAATAGATAGATCTTTACTCATAACCTTAAATTAGATAATATTTTCCATTAACTGTTATCAGAGTTTTGCAATATAAAGTTTACTTGAGAAGAGATATTATCATAGCAAGGTTGCTCTTTGATTGTGATACATAAATGATGATATAGAAATCATATTAAAGAATTGCAACAAATTTATTAATCATAGATATTGGTTTAAAGTTAGATATGATTAAAACTTCTAATCAATTTGTTTTGTTTCACAAATTATACTTCTTAACATAATTACTTGATATAATTTATTTAAATTAATTACAACAGATTAAGCTAATGGAAAATGCGATTCATATTGAAACTCATTGGAAAAGCACTACACTCTCCTTGCACAACTCTCTCTCCACCACTTTCTGCTCCCTCTCCAGTATTTTATTTTGTGACCTCTAAAATTTATTACGAGTGAGGTTTTGTTTGGATAAATCACTAATTTTGAAATATTATATTTACTTAACTCTGTTTATATTTTTTTGTTTGTATATTTTTATTGTCAATATCTGTGAGATTTACTAGTGAGCTCTGGTGATTTTTCTTCTTCCGTATTACAACTTAACTTTTGATTTGAAAATAGAGGAAGCTACAAGAACTTAAAATTTCGAATTGAAAGTTCCTCTCTATTTTATACCAAGCGAACTTCAAATATCATTGGCAGATTTATAATGTGTTATTAGAAGCACGAATTGTATTATTAGAAAACAAATAACAGTGCCAGAAATGAGGTCGTAGATGAGGAAATTGAGTTTTGAAGCAGAACAATGGCAATGGAGACTAGGTTGGTGAAAGCCATGGCTTTGTTGGTGATGGTGAAATTGGATGAGGCGGCATAATATAGAAGAGCTTTGGAATTTGAGGTTGCAAAGGCTTTTGTTAGTTGGTATCACATCACCCCCCTTCTGGAAATCTTTGCATGGAAATCAAACAGAGGGATCAAAATTGTGCATGTCAAATATTTAAAAAATAAAAATAGATTATTTTAAATGAGGGATCAAAATTAAGTAATTTGTATTCTAGGGGAACAAAAAACTTGTATCCAAGCCTAGAAGGTAAGGATAGAGAGAATCCGTTTTTTAAAAAGTTGAAATAAATTTAGGCATGCGAATTGATCATTTGTTCATAAAAAAATAAGGACTAAAATCTATAAAACTAGAATCCATTTAAATTAGTTCGGCTTGATGGATCTGCGGTCCATTCAGGCCTAAAAGGCCGCGGATTTCTCAAAATGAGAATTAAATTAATCCATCGCAGTTTTTTTTTTCTCACATTCAAACTAAACTAATCCACCACACTAACCTTGACCCAACCCAATCCTTTTAGCTTCCAACCCAATAATATCCATTAATCACTAGAGCACCAACAAGCAAAAGCAATCAGCAACGGACAGACCCAACCCCTTTTGCTTCATTTACTTTAGATTTTCTTTCGTTTCTCACCTTCACTCAGCCGCACACGCAGCCAGTCAGTCGCACCCCCTTGGATCTTCTTGTTATTTCTATGTCATGCATGTATCTAGTTATGATTTATCTATGAATGGACGAAGGATTTTGTTGAAATGTTTTTACGTTTTATTTATTACTTACAAGTTTTTTTAACATTGAAAATATTATAAATATGTGATTTTAGGATGTATAATTGTTATTTTAAATTGAAATTATTTTACAAAGGTTAAAATTGTTTCTTTTTTCTGTTTCATTACACAAGGGATAGAACTAGAAGTGGATGAAATATCGGTTATCAAAGTTATAAACATTACAACAGTTGGTGACAAAAGGACGAGTCTAACCAACCTAAGATCCTATATATGTGTCTAATATCTCAAATTTTTTAAAAGTTAATTTTGATAATAAAATAGCTTCTCGAAAAAATTTAAAAAAGTGAATTTAAAATTTTCAAGAATTCCAAAACTATAATTTTGGAATACAAGGAGTCCAAATATACTAGAAATAGATTATATGAATTTTAAAAATTTTTAGATAACTGAAATTTTCATTATGAATGCTTAGAAAATTAAATTCATGTTTTCGAAATTTAATTTCCAGAAAACTTCAAAAGATTGAAACTAGGGCTATGGATGCCCAGTGATAACAAAATATTTCACTCATTTAATTATCCTCTCACTTAGCATTTTAAGGTCCAACATGACTTACTTTCAGCTGTGTTAATGTATTTTTATGATTTTATGTCAATTGGATTCATTATGCAAAATACTACAGTTTTCAGTCATTTTGAATAGTTTTTGTAATCTGGTCATAACTCAAGCTACACTTATCCAATTAATATGATTTTTATCTTATAGAAAAGCTAAGAGATAGCTCTACAAACTTTATGAAGACCTCCAAGGTTGAATCACACAATTGGCTATCTGAAATTAGAGTTGAATTCAAGACTAGAATATTGTCTCAGGTAGCCTGACCTTTGTGCACTCATCAGACTATAACTGGAGCTATAAAAGTCCAATTAAGGTAAAACTAAGCCCAATTAGATGTTGAGACATAAAGCCACATTTTTTATGAAGATTTCCTGAGCTAAAAATGTCATTATGGGCATGAAAAATGAGTTAAAATATAGGAGCAGAAATGCTGCAAAAATGGACCTCTGTAGAATTTGGTTTTAATTCCCACAATTGGCATGGATCTTGAGCTTATTGAACCATCTCTTGAACTGGCTCTTGAACCAGCTAACCCTTAGCTAGTTGGAAACCCATAAGTCAATGAAAAATCAGAAGAAAGTAGTCTGCATTTGAGACAAAATACACAAGTAGAAGCAGCAAGCAAGACTAGACTGCATAGCCATCATTGCCTATTCACCTATCAGCAGCTACCTTTCCTTTTGGCCGAGCAAAGCCATTTGAGCTGAAGCTTCTTAGTTTAGTTTTGTAAGTAGTTTTTAGAATAGTTTTTAGTTTAGTTTCTGGTAGCATTAGTGTAGGACGTATTCTTCATTTTTCTTTGTAGTTTCTACCCTCCATGGAGGGCTGAGTTTGTAATCAACATAAGGGATTGACAAGCTTGAAGATTTATGTTGAGATCTTGATATTTCATTCTACATTCAATTACTCGTATTTCTTTCCTATTTTCTCTCTATTTTACTGTGAATATCTGAGTTGAATAGCTTCATTTAATTTAGATGTTATATGATTGTTGCTTAATGATCAATTATAGGAAGAGGATAGGACAACTAAATAATGCATTGAGCTTTTGATGTGTTATTTGCTTGGCTAAATCTTGACTACTTAGAATGGATTCATTAATCATTTCAAGGCTTCTTATTATGATTATCAATAATTGAATGAATATTTAATGATCAAGGATGTATTAATGTTAAGCTAGTTGATTCCCTTGGGCTGGTTGGTTTATTTGTTATTATTTTCATTTCTGCATGTTAGTGTAGCTGTAGGATTTAGTTTCTGCCAACCTTCCCCCCCCCCCATTTTTAGCTCCTAATTTGATTGATATCATCCTCTAAATGATCCAAGGACTCGACCTGGTATTGCCTATACTACAAGTAGTTTAAGTAGCTTCAGTTTTATAAATTTTTAATCTGATCGGTCTCGATAGCCGCATCAAATTTTGATGCCATTGCTAGGGATTATTTTGATTTTATCAATCATATTAGGAGTGTTTTTATATACTAACCATCACTAATATTTTGTTTCTGTAGCTGCTTCTTTTATTTTCCCTGTTTTTGGTTCTTTTGCATTGGTCTGTGCACTATTCATTACAAGTTTCACTGTCTCGGAATGAGTTGAAATTTGGTGGACTTATAGAAGATATTGTACTGATCAAGGCTCATAGGCAACCACCTGGTTTAGTCAAATTCCATTGTTTAGACCACTTTTTTTTTAAAAGATTTTTTATTTGATTTTTAAGTTCTCCTTAGGTTTAGTTTTTCAGCTGTGGTGCTCTTTTAATTTTTAAAAATGTGTAGATAGGTTAATTAGTGTTGTTTTAAGTGATTTTTTTTACCTTTGTTGTTGTGATTCTATGTTTTTAGTTTTCTGCTACTTCTTTCAGCCTTTTAGTGTAATGAAGTGTAGTGTTTAATTACTAAATCTTCTTCCTATCTTAATCTGTTGGAACTTGATTCTAAAATAGCTTAGAAGATTAGGAGAAGA
>JANHAO010015507.1:0-14792 GCA_026873985.1 Saraca asoca | reverse complement strand
AAAATATGATTATACATTTTAAATTTAACAATACAAGATGTTTTAAGTATTTTATGAATAAATATATATTTTAATTAAGTTCAAATAACTAAAATATGTTATTTTGATGTAAATGTAATATATTTTAAATTTAAATTTATTTATTTGATAAAAAAATATTTTTAGTATAAAAATTGATAATTTTATTTTAATTATAATTTTAAATTTTTGAAAATAAAAATATGTTATTTATTAAATATTTTTTTTCTTATAATCATTTCATAATAGTATAGTATAAATTTTTTTCTTTTCCTTTTCTTTCTTTTTATTTTCCTTCCAACCAATCAACAAACTTCTATTTTCCTTCTATTTTCTTTCCTACCAATTAATAAAATTTTCTTTTCTTTTCTTCTCTTTCCTTTCCATTATTTTTTTCTCCCAAGGCGTTAGTAATTCGGCCAATTTCTGCCAATCTGCTACACAGAAGGGCTCTTACCACAGCCTGGCCGAAACCCTCTGCTTTCGACCACGACTGCCACCTGGTCCCACTTCGTCACACGTGTCATATTAGTACCCCCTTAGAGATACACTCAAGCCACTTGAGTAAAGCAGCGAGTGCCATTTACGATCCGTAACCAAATACATTAGCGTAATTTACAAGATGGTATATTGGTGCGTGCTATGGACGCTCTCCTCTTTTGGTTTGAAAGGAGGAGCTAAACTCACTTGATATTATTTCTTTATTAAACGAATGATCTCGAGTTCTCACTTATAATAAATCAAGGTTTAGATTGAATTTACTATTCTTCATTTGTTGACGGAATGAGTTTAAACTTATCTTAATAAAAATTAAAATAATATAAATTTATGATAATACATAATAATATTATATCTCAAAATAAATAAATACTATTAAATACAAAATCTTATGTCAAATCAACTGTTTATTAGTTAAACGAATGAATCATCGATATTCGCAAGTTTGGCTCGTTATCTATCTTAATCTTATGTCTAAATATGTCAATTATTAAATAAATCCTGTGGAATGAGATTTTTGCAGTTGGTTTGCAGATCATTTTTTTGGTTCGTGTCAATACATGTTATCGGCGGGCGGATCTATTCATATGCCACTGGAGCCAATTACACCCGTAAAGAAATTTTTACACAAGCACACGCGCACATATATATATATATATATATATATTTCACATATTATTTCCATAATTTATATAAGATTATTCTCATATTTTTCTCCATTGATTAAAAAAATACTTTAAACCAAAGTCAAAATATTTAAAAATTTACTTATTACACAGATTAATAAACACACAAGGAGTGATCAAGAAAAAATGCATTTTATTTTTATTAAATACTTAATTTTTATAATAAAATAAATTTGCATTTTTCTATATATATATTTACTCCCATAAATCAAAATTTATGGATCTCCAAATAGGTTTAATATAAGATTTCTTCAAACATTGTTCCCATTTGACAATCAATTAATCACATTAACTGTTAACTAATTGTATTAACAGTTAACTGATAATTGATTATATTAGTCGATTTAATCAGTTAATAGTATTAACTATTTATATAAAGATATTTAATAAAATTAACTGTTTACTAATATTTGTTTATATATAAAATAATATATAAGGACATAAATATATTTTATAATTTATTTGAGTATTATTTTACTTTAATAATATTTTATATTTTAAAATATAAATTATAAGATATTTTTTATAAAAATTATTATAATTTATTATTTATTAGATTTTTATTTAAGAAATAAATGATTATAATTTATTATATTTATTAATTTTTCCTTAAATGTAAATAATTATAATTTATTAGATTTTTTAAAAAAAATGAAGAATTATAATTTATTTTACTTATTAGATTTCTTCTGAGAAACACATAATTATAATCTATTATAATTTTTATTAGGAAATAGATAATTTAAGATAAAAAAATAATTTTTTATACTACTAATTGTTATTATTATCGTTATTCATATTATTTCTTATAAATTGATGGTGGAAGAATGATCAAATAATATATTTAATGTATATAAATCAATTATGAAATAGTTTATCATAAAATATATTTCATACATGCTTTTTATAAGGGTTTTTGTGTGTATCAAGGATAATGGTATCAAAAATTAAATTAATTAATGATAATGGTGTCTTTTTACATCTTAAATATCAAATAACTAATTGAAAAAAAATAGATTTTTTAGCTATTTGAAATTAGCTTTTTGAGGGTCAAAAAGCTAAATCAAATAGTTATTTATCAAACATCAAAATAACTTATTGACTTAATCAAACAGCTAAAACCTCATAAATCAGCAAAAAGCTAATAAAAAAGCTGTTTATCAAACATTGTCATTGTGCATGTTTCACACACCCAAAAAACTATTTTTCAACTTCTTAACTCAATAAAATAACTTATTAACTGAGTCAAACAGTTAAAATCTTTTAAATTAACGAAAATTTAACAAAAAATTATTTATCAAACATTCTTATTGTGGGTGTTTCACACCCAAAAAGCTATCTTTCAACTTTTTAACTTGGTGAAATAGTTTCTTTTCAAAATTTAGAGGTGTCTTAGACACTTATTTTTCTAGAAAAAAAAAACCCTTCTTTTAAACAACCACTCTAATGTATAATTTATTATAATTAATTTTAAATTAATTTTTTTCTAATTTATGCTTCTCTTAATTAATTGATAGTTTATGTCTTAATTAATAAAAAAAATACTCATTTTCAATTTTTTTAATATCATAATATGTTTAATACTTATTTTTTTACAAAGTCAAAAAGAATATAAAACCCCACATATTATTGCATATTTGGGCTATACACATTAATTTAACATAAATAAAAATAAGTAAGTAAATAAATAAGTATGTGATATTATAATATATAATTAATTAAATTTTAGATAATTTTATCCTTATTTTAAATATCTTGATTGCATTAATATATTTTGACTTCAAAATAAGTATGAATTAATTTATTTTATATGTATTATATTAAAATATTATTTTATATCATTTTACATTTATAAATTAGTTCAACATTTAATTTTATCAAATACTTCTAACAATCAACTTACCAATTATTTATGTTAAACAAATTCATTATTATCTATTTAAATTAAATAATCTAATTAACTAACTTATCAATTATTTAAGCCCAAATGATTCACTATCATCTATTTAAATTAAATAATCAAATTATTTAATTTAGACAATAACAAATGCATAAGTACGTTAAAAAGGATGTGAGGAATTAACAGAGGTAAATATATTTTTCTTGGAGAAAAAGACAATATCACTAATAATAAAAGCACACGTATTGCCATGTCCGTTCACCATTTCACACAAGCAGTTCTCTTTGGTTTACTGCACGCACTCTCTCTCTCTCTCTCTCTCTCTCTCTCCCTGCCTGAAGCCTAACCCTCTCTCTCTCTCTTTAAAAGCCCCGCTAGCTTTGCTCCATTTGTTTTGTGTCTCAGAAACTGTTCCATAGAATTTTCTGCTTCAAACAAACACCAATGGCTACTTCACTTCTCCTCAGGGCCTCCGACCCAAACAAAACTCATAATAACACCATGAAACCCCTCGGTACCGCTGAAGAAACCAAACCCGAATCCAGCAGAAACAAAGGCAGACGAGCCAACGCTAAGGCTCCAAACCAGAAGAAGCAACCCCAGAGGGGCCTGGGCGTTGCTCAACTTGAACGCCTGAGGCTTCAAGAAAGCTTGAAAATGGGTGAACAAACATCTCCATTACAGCCCTTTTCTTCTCCAGCTTTTCCCTTCACTGTCCATGACCATTTCGGTGGCGTTCCTTCGCGTTATGGCGTTGCAGCAAATCATGGAGCATTTCAAGGCCCTCAGCCAGTTATTAATGGCAGCGCTGTGGGCGTGGGGGCTCAGGTGATGGGGAATAGAGGTGGGTTTAATGTGCTGGGCGGAAGCGGCGGCGGTGCTGGTGGGGCTAGTTCTGGTTTTGTTGGGTGGCCGGTGGCGAATCGGGTCAATATGATGGAGCCGTTCGGATTTGGAGCTCCGGGTTCGAGTGTTTTGGTTGGAAGCCCTTTCGAGGCCTCGAAAGAGCTCTCTTCAATGCCAAATATGGATTCACCATCCAATCGTTGTGATACTTGCCACAAGGTGTTTACATTCTTTCCTTCTTCTGAGTGTTACGTTAATGACTATTTTGTTAGGGGTTTAAGAAAATAAAGGCATATTAATAATAATGGTTTTTAAACTTTTAAATTCTCTCCAATTTCTCTGTAAATTAATGATGATGGATATTGTGATGAATAATTTTCTCTCCCTCTTTACTGGGATTTGGGACATTGATTTTCATTGTTTCTTTGACGTTGTCATTTGCCTCAGAAAAAGCGTTGCAGTGTGGACAATGTAACGGGCGCGGATACATGGAGAGACAGCTCTTCAGATAAATGGCCAATCAATGGCTCTGATTTTCTCGGATTTGGTCCCCAGCAACCTCCAAATCTCAATGGAGAAATCACTGATGATTTCACTACCAGATCGGCCAGGCTTGCTTCTCCTTATGCCGCTCGCAATCCCGACGAGGTAGAGAATATACATAGGATTTTAGCCATTTGATCACAACAGTTGATATCTATTTGAATAAATTGTTTGATGTAAATAATAATTCATTTACGATAATAATGACTCTGATGTCTAGAAGTTTGATTGTGGTGATATTATTATTATTATTATTATTTTAGGTTGTGGAGGTTGTTGCGATTCACAGGAAAGGAGACGCAATGAATGGCAGAATTTTCATGGAATATGAGTTTTTCCCTGAAAAAGATGGCAGAGGCACTGCCTCCAAGGAGCTGGAATTGCCTACATCAGTTGCAGCATCAGTGGGTGGTGAAGCTTCTTCTGTCACTGCTGCATTTCATGGAGATCCCACTGATCCTAATTTCATTGATTTGTCCCTCAGACTTTCTTGTTAGATCCTCAGAAAGATGAGACCTTTATGTTTAGTCTTTTTTGTACTGGTCTGTATTGCATATGCAAGAATTTAAGAGCCCTTTATTACAGGTTTTTTCTGTTTGATTTCCTTTTGTTGTTAAACTAATACCCAGTAAAACAGCTCTATGCATGTTCTTCTTGGGAAAAAGTCTCTCTTGTAAGATTATGTGAATTAATAATATTGCCGTTTGTTTCTCTCACATTAAATTTCTATATTATTTTTCCTAAGATGCCGATTAATATTGTTGATTTTACTGTTATATTAAGAAAATTGTCACCAAGATCTCTATTTAAATTTTTCCTAAGATTTATGTAATTGGCCGAGAGAAATTGGCACTTACTAATTGCATTGCTCATAAAAATTACAAAATTTAAGAAGTAACGGTTGCAGAAGAATTATGTAGGGTTTGTATATAGGGTGGACATGAGAAGCTTTCTTTGTAATTATTGAGGGCTCAAAACCCTAGCCAGCAGCTGTTCCTGGCTGGTAAAAATGGCAGCTTTGTTTCTTTTCTTTAATAAATATGTAAGAGGGGAAGGTGTGATTGCTGTTCTAGAGCTAGTTTACATCTTTTATGTGCTGAAACAAATGGATGGCATCTCTGTCTTGCTGTTTATGGAGTCAAGTAAGCAAAACCTGCTCCAAAAAACGTGAAAAAGGATAGCATTACAAAATAAAAAACAACTTACACAAACAAAAAGGTCCTCAATTTGTACATCATACTTTATATTAAATAAGATGTTACTTTTGAGTTGAAATGTATTACGTATACAATTGTTAAAAAAATATAAAATTATAATGTCATTGCTCACAATTACATTCTAATCGTGAAAAATATATTACAAAAAACATAAGGAAAAAAAAAAAGATTACAATGTGATTGTGGCAAATGCTAAAACCGTAGAAGTGATGTTCAATCACATTTTAAAAGACGAGTGAAATAAAATAATGGGTACAACCGTACAAGTAGTGATAAATATTGGAGGGACTTAGTGTGATCCGCCATTGACATGCATCTGGCAAGCTAGGCAGTTTTAAAGAAAGAGAAAGCAGCTAGGGATATCTGAGCATATATGGTTGCGGATGTAAAGTAAAGCTTGTTTTCTTTGGCGACACAGAAAGTGGACTACTGAGGATGAGTAGCAGAAGCAGCAGGAGGCTATGGTGATTCAGTATATATATATATATATATATATATGCAGGCAGGTGAGTGTGTCAGTACAAGTGAGGATATGTGGAAGCTTTTTGTTACCCTCTTGTTGATTTGGGTGCTCAGTTATATATGTCCCTTGTCTACCTTGTACCCTACTTTTGCTTTTCTCCTTCTCTGTCTCTGCGTTTGCATTTTTGGCAATATTGCTTTTTACCTTCTCTCCTATCCTCTTTCACACTCAGTCACTCACAATTTCAGTATTAACCCTTCACTTATCAGTTTTGGTTGATTTATGCTTTGGTCATAAAACAATATTATCATATTGCCTAAGTCCACAATATTCATGTTCAAATTGCTTCTTAGTGGATTCTTTCTTAAGAATTTGTGCTTTAAATTCAACAAAACAAGACAAATTTAAATATAAAATAACACCAAATGACTTTAAATAATAGTATCATGATTTTAAATTGTAATATTTAATCATAACATTGTTATTACCCTTAAGTTTTACAACTAAAAACATTTTTTGTAATTTTATTTTATAACAGTTATATGCTATCATAATTTTATTAAGCATAATGTATATTTAAAGCTTTAAGAATATTGTGAGCTTGACCATAATTGTTCCCTCAATGGTTGTTCCTTCACATAGTATTCAATCATGTGATGATTATCCATTTTTGGACTTTAGGATGGGGAAGTCCACATGAACAGTTTGATCATATTTTGTCATTGGTCAAAAAATTCAAGTGAGCAGTTGGGAAGAATGGAAGTAGAAATCAAAACGACAACAAAATTGGCGTGGACGGCAGGATTCGAACCTGCGCGGGCAGAGCCCACATGATTTCTAGTCATGCCCGATAACCACTCCGGCACGTCCACCAACTGATAAACGGAGTCTCCATCTAATATAATAAATGAAAATAGTGTACGGACATATATAAGAATTTCCAAAGGAAAATTTTTAAGTAGCCAAAACAATGTAAGATAAAATAAATGAGTTCAGAATTGTGACCAAGAATAAGGTGGTGGGATCAATGGTTGGATATAGGAGTGAAGCTAGGGGAAATTTTTATGAAGAGGTTGAAATACAATTTGTTAAAAATAAAAATTAGAGGAGTCATGTGAATTTTTATTGAAAAATTGTTAATTCTTCAAAGGTTGGGGACTCCATATGAAAGGCTTTGCCAATGGTTGGATGGACAATAATGGTATTATATTATGTATTGGGAAGATTAGGTAAGTAGACACAAAGCATCATATTGTTGACCTTAAACAAATTTGGCAAGAATTTCCCTTCTACAAGCAATTTAGACCACAAACATCGGCTTGTTTTGCTGAATCCCTTTGATTTGTTTCCTAAGTTGTCCACAAATTCATTAAATCTTTACCTAATCAATTAAATTTAGCTTCAAACTTATTTATTATATATGCTATTACAATATTAAGTGGGATTGGGCATACTCCTTCACCCTCCATAGCTAAGGCATTAAAAAAATTGAAAGAGGATAACAATACCTGTATAATTCTTACATTTGTCATTTCACATAATTAGCATGTGGATTTATTTGATTTCAAATATTCTATTTTAATATTTTCTTTCAATTTCAAATCCAAAAATTCATATAATTCTGCACCATTAAAATTGTATAAATAACATTATTCAGTAAAATATTAAAAAATTATAAAGAGACAATACAATGTATCAACTGTTTTTTTCCTTTTTGGTCTTAGATTCGATGTATCAACTAAATCATGTTTGGGCCACGTCTATTCCCTTGTGTATGACCCACTTGGTAGGTCCAGCCCGCCTAAATGACAGCCCAATTTGACCTTCTATTTATACCCGAAAGCCCACCTAATTTAACGAACAAATTCGTCACCTTTATTCACGCCCTCCACACTATATACAGTACTGAAGAACCTCTGGAAACCTCTCTCAAAGAGTCATCGGAAAATGCAGCAGCAGCAGCAGCCAGCTTCGCTGGATTCTGACCCTCAGCTCCCACAGATTAAAATTCGCCACCCATCCTCCCCTCACCACCACCCCTCCGCCATCGCGGCCACGCCCACCCCCACCGCTGGAGCAAGGCGCAAAATTGGTGTCGCCGTCGACCTTTCCGATGAGAGTGCGTACGCCGTTCGCTGGGCGGTTCAGCACTACATCCGTCCTGGCGATGCGGTGATTCTCCTCCACGTCAGCCCCACCTCTGTACTCTTCGGCGCCGATTGGGGCTCCATCGACCTTTCCATCAATACGGATCCCAACTCCGAGGAAGAAGCTGTGAGCAGTGTCAACAACAATGAGAACTCAAAGAGGAAGCTTGAGGATGATTTTGATGCCTTCACTGCTTGCAAGGCTGCTGATCTTGCTAAGCCTCTTAGGGATGCTCAGATTCCGTACAAGATCCATATTGTGAAGGACCATGACATGAAGGAGCGGTTGTGCTTGGAGGTTGAGAGGCTTGGGCTGAGTGCAGTGATCATGGGTAGCCGAGGGTTCGGTGCGGTGCGTCGTGGCAACGATGGGAGGCTCGGGAGTGTCAGTGATTACTGTGTGCATCATTGTGTTTGTCCGGTTGTGGTGGTTCGGTACCCAGAGGAAGGCGGGATTGGTGGTGGAAGTGACGGTACTGCTGTAGTGGCAGTGAAGGAGGAGGAAGAGGGTGAGGCAGTAATCAGGCCCGTGCCCGTGGAACATAAAAAGGGTTAGCACTTTTATTTGAGATATATTAAGACTGTTTATTGAAGTTGTTTTAAGGTTTCGCGAGTGAATTTCAATGCTTATATTTGCCTTTTATCTATCTTTGTTTGAGAAATACGTAATTTTACTTTCTATTTGTGGCATAATCGTAGTGCTTTTTTTTTTTTGCGGGTTATGGTTTGAATTTGCTAATACAATATTGCTATATGCTAGACTGTATTTGAAGTGGTACTCTGTAAGGTAGACATGGATAGATAGTTGACTGGCCTTTTACTTTTAGTAAGAATTGAGATCGAGGTTGTGTTGTTGAAGACATGTAAGCTTACAAAGGATTTTGCCTACTGTTTTGTATAGAACGACAAATGCTGCAGACTATGATGTAGAGTCTGGTGTGATTCTGGTTACTTAACGGATGACTGCACCTGGCTGAATTTGGAATCAAATTAGTACTCACTTTGAGATTGTGTCATTGTGTGATATGTCTTAATTCTGGGTTTTTTAACATGATTCGGCTACTTGTAGGTCATCTTTTTGAAATTTAGGGACAAAAGACAGAAATCATCAATCCTTTAGTGGATTATTCTAATCAATATTGTTAATGGCTAATCATAATCATGATCAACCATACGATGGTAAGCAATGCAGATGCTATGTTGAGTAAGATAGGATCCATACCCCTATGGAGTTTGGAGTTGCATATCTAATTATGAACTTATTGCTTTGATAGAATGAATATATTTTATTTCTACAGCATATGGAAAAGTGATTAAAATTCAGTTTGGAGTCCATGAGAACCAAATGTTTTTCTTTCTTTTTCCTTCTTCTTCCTCTTTTTTTTTTTTAATTTATTTCTGCCTAAAACTTGTATGAACTGGAGTTCGCAATGAGGGATGGATCTTCAGCTCAAGCCTCAGATATGTGAGCCCTACATATGAATAGGCTGAGCCTCAGATAGTTGAAAGCTTGAGTGCTCGACTCCTCATGTTCCTGTGGTTTCATTTTCATATATGAATTAACTATGAATGATAGATGATGTTCGTCAATCTAGATGAACTATTTAAGTGCGTTGTTTATCATTAGTAAATGTGGTATATTTGCGTATTTTACTTCTATTTTTGGACTGAATGGGCCACACATCATTATGATTCTATCAGATTATCAACGTATCTTTGAACTACACCTGCTGTTTTCACTGGCATTGTTTATTTTTGCCATTTATTTTATTCATACATTCATGCTGGTAATGGCATCAAAGGTGACTTTCTCCTTCTCGGTTTATTTGGGCAGAGGATTAGCTTGGAGCCAAGTCATGCCTGGATCCTGCCACTACAGGTGTGCATAACAATTTTATTTTTTGGTCATCTGCATTTACATGATGAAGGATTTGCTCTATGTTTGCAGTTATACTCTGATGTGGGTCTCTCTCTGTCTTTCCGTGTGTGTGCAATTGTATACTACCATTTTTTTTTTCCCTAATTTTTGGACCAGCAATGCTATTTTGATTTGGAACTTACCTTCAACTTTGTTTTCCTAGTACTTAATTAGATATCATTGGCCATAGGAGATGCAACAATTATAGATGCTCGTGCGTGTGCCAGCCTTTCTATGGAATTGCTGCATGAGTCTTACACGTCTTCATTATTTATGTACTGGTTGCAGGATGTATCTGATTGAACAGGGATTGATGGATACGGTATGGGGTTATATTATCTGGGTTGTAAGTAAAGTGCTCTCTATTTCTCTTCTCGTCATGTTTTCCTAGGATTAGAGCAGTTCTTGCATATGAAATGTGGAAAAATTTCAAATGGTTTTTCTATGGCTTGAATGTGATCTCAGTTATTCTAGCCTGTTGGAAGATTGTTTTAACTTAACTGGTATATACTCTTTTTTCTGACTTCATGTACAAAATTGCTTGTGACTGTTGAGGTTCTAATTCCTACCATGTATGTGGGGAGGTCGGATTGTTATAACGATGAGCATTTGAAAGATGAGTTCATATGATTATATAAAGCAAAAGAAAGACAAATATTGAGTATCAACGTCTCCTCTTTATGGATTTTCACATGAACTTAACAGATTGCAAAACTGAAGTGTCTTCCTATCGTTTTTATGAAAATTTGTAAAAGCTTTAGTTCTTTTAACAAAGTATTGCAATTTTGTATGGATTTTATAGGTAATAATTATATAAAAAGTTGTAAACCAAAGTTGTGGCAAGAGTGTTGGGGTGTTCTTGTGGCTTACGAGCAGCTTGGGATTTAGGAAGGTGGAGAAGCAGTGTGATTCTAAATCTTTAGTCACTTGTTATATGGAAAGCAATAAGCATTATCTAATTCAAATAATTCAGAAGATACTTCATCTTAATTGGGATATGGAAGTCATGCATATTTATCCGGAAGGGAATTTTTTTGCCGCCTGGATGGTAAATTACAGCATCAACTTGTGTGTGAGATTTCATGTGTTGACAAATCCTTCTCGAAATTTTCCTTTTGCTTCTTGTAGATGTTTTAAGAGTCTGAGATTTGTCATGTTAGTTGTTTTTGTCTTTGTTTGGGCTTAACCCTCTTTGATTTAAAGGAAGGGGGGGGGGGGGGGGGGGAAAGTGACTAAAAATTAGTAACTTTCCTTTTAATAAAAAATTTTGTTAGGAAAAAAGTTTAAAAATTATTCAAAAAATATGTTTAACTTGTTACTTTGTATATATGTATATATATATGTTGTCTAAATATTATATTCGTGGTATTTTCTCTAATTCAAATCAATTAGTGCCTTCCATTTGTCTATAGAAGAAAAGTGAGAAGAATTTTTTATCTTTTTTTTGGTTTCAATTGAAATCGTGAATGAATTTTTTTTAATATTCTTTTAATTTAAAATATATTTTCTCGTGTCTATATTAAGTGATTTATATATAAGTAAAAAAATATATTTATATAGAAATAAAATAATTATTAACATATGATTAGTATTTTCTAATTTTGTGGGGTAGATAATATTTATCTAGAAATTTTTATTTTTAAAATTTTTACATTATTTTTAAACGTTAAATATTAAATTTGATATTTTATGATTTTTTTTAAATTTTTATGTCCGTTGAATATTTATTATGATTTTAACTTAAAATATTTTTAAAATTTTATAAGAAAATATAGTTGAAATGTATATTTTTTTGAAGATAATATATTATTAAGTATGATATTTACATATAAATATAGTTAAAAAGTAATTCGAGGATATGTATGAATTCTTATTTATTAAATAATTAAAATTTTTCATATAAAGTAATTAATTTAATTTTTTAAATAAAATAATTTATAAATAAATTTATTTGAGTATAATTATTATTAATATAATTGTGATAATTATGTAATTACCTAATAAATAAAAATATAATAATGATTTGTTAATATTTAAACAAAATTAATCAAACCCCTATGATCACGGGACACATGCTAATATTATATGTGTGTGTGTGTTTAATTCTACCGTGTTAATACCCAAAATTGAAGCACACAATACTATAACCTGCATAGCGGTATCTTATTCAATTATAATTATTAGAAATGTTTTTAACCAATTGTAATTTTAACCGGTAACCTTTATAACCGTCACCAACTCCGAGAAGTGTACATGCATCATCTTTCATTGTTGATAAGGAATTACACTGGACATCCCAAACGTCTTTCCCTGAATAATAAAAAAAACCATTCAACAATTTGTGTTTACTCTAATGGATCTGATTCTAATTGACTCTAAGATACAAAGCAACCAATGTGCTTTATTTTTCCCTAAATAAACCTCGGAGCTACCTTATCCAAATTGGGACGAATCAATGGCTGATGAATGGTGATATGATCAAAATTTGAGGTTTTGCAATGCATCATTACTCGATTAAAATCCATCATTAATACAAATAGCAAGAAATGAAACTCCAACTAGAATGATAGTAATAACTACCTCGAATACTATAAATATGTGCACAACTAATAGTATAAAAATAAAAAAAGGGTCTTGAAAAGTGAAGATTTAAATTTGGTTATAGTACTTGAAATCCTTCATAATGCTTTTATTTGCCAACTGCCGAGTGTTATTCATCTTAATAATCAGCGGTGAGCCTTTGTGTCATAACCAAAGGTTGAATTTCAAAGAGGCATCCATCTTTTATTGATGTGTTTCTGTTTGGTCTTTTTATGTATAACTTTTCAGCACGAATAGTTTAACATCAAAACCAAACATAGATCACTGAGTTAACAAAAGAGGTTGCAACTTTGTTATCTCTGTGGCTAAGCTGCTTGTGGCTGTAATCCAAGTTCTTTACTTTGTCTCAGCCTCAAATTCCCTCTACATGGAGATATGGAAGCAATGAATCCCCAATACAAGCTTCTTTGCCATCATGCTACAAGATTCTGCAATTCTGATATGTACTATCAAAATATTCAATTTGGTATTCTCTTTGCTTCATGTATACAAATATGGAGATAATAATTTAGTAATCGAAGGATTTACAAAATCTTAATTTGATCATGAAAAAATTTATTATTATTTTTGTTCAAATGTTTATAAAAGTGACTCAGAATAATCTTTTTATCAAATATTAAGAATGAAATCAACAAAATTTTCACCATGACAATCTAAAATTTAACATAATTTATATTTTGATATCATATGATCTAATATTATCACTGTTATTAAAAAAAAAAAAAAAGGGTGTTGAACCCTTAAATCCAATCTTATATGTTTTCTCTTTCTTTTTTTTTTTCATAATTTTTCTTAGGACATTTTAAGTAATAATATGGGATCTAATATTACAGTTGATATAATAAAATTGAAAGGTAGCTCATTTAATAAATTTAATATAGAATTAACATATCCAATAAGTATGTAACAGTGTCACATAAATTAATCCATCGTTATAATAAATCCTAACTAGTGAAAGGATTCTTCTAAGTTACTTTCGAAAATAATTTAACTAAATTTAGTGCAAAAAAATTTTAGGAACTAAGTTTAATATGTGTCATTTTCAAAGACTAAATAGTTAATTCACTCCCCATTGGGTACGCAGGAGGCATGTTAATAAATAATTAGTCCACAATTTTTCTTTATTACTACTATTATTGGCAAAAAAACAAGAATTGAAGCTCATAGTAAGGTTATGTTGTCTACAAATTCTAGAATATATGAAATGAAAGGAATTTGCACACAAAATTCAAGCTTATTTTATCCTTAATTGGATATAAATAATTAGAAATGCAATTAAAGTGCCTTATTAACTCCATTCAATGCAGTAGATGTGATGAAGCCGAAAGGCGGTGGAACTATCTGCAGCTTCCAAACATTTACGAAAGAAAAAATGTTTTAAAGGCTACTTATTACTATGATCAAAATTGTGTCTTGTATTGTTATCTTCCTTCAAATGGGATTTTAAGTGAATAGTAAGGAAAAAGTAAATGAGTCTGGTGAATTTTGTCCCTAATTTTTCGATTTTCATACAAGAGTTTCCTATATGCTTCCATTATAATATGTCTTATTCCAGCCAATAAATAAATATTAATCATCAATTTAAGTAATTTTTAATGTATTAAAAATTGAGAAGTCAGATTTTTAATGTGAGTAAGTTTCACAAAATTAATAAAGGAATAATAAAATTGACAATTAATCTTTATTTATTGAATAAAACAAAGACATATATTATAAGATTTCGGATAATTGACCTCTATTTATTACATAAATATCTTAAATAATGTATAGTAAACCCTATAAAATATGGATGATGTTGTCATGCTGCAACGCGTGTTCTACAAAAAAAAAAAATTGTAAGCAAACGTATTTTTATAAAGTATGTCATAACCTCTTAGGCCCCGTTTGGTTGGCCATTTTATGGCCTAGGAAAGGGAATCAAGTATCCCATTCCCTTACCTAGTGTTTGGTTCACA
>JANHAO010015506.1:0-14794 GCA_026873985.1 Saraca asoca | reverse complement strand
ATTAGTGACAAGTTTTATATGTTTAAATAATGTATATGAGATATCTTTACAAACTATTTAAATAATACATATGAGATATGTTTAAATAATGCATATGATAATTTTTTTTCAATTGGTGACAAGTTTTATATGTTTAATTTTTTTATAATTACTACTATTTAGATATTAATAATTGCTTTCAAAATTGTGACTAATCATTATTATAATTTATAAGATGCAATGTAAATTTGGGATGAATTTAAGAACATCTTAAATATTATTATGAAGTATAACCACTAAAACAAAATTAAAGTAAAGGCAAATTAAAAATATTATATATATTAAACCTAAAAGATGTTTCCAAAAATACTATTTAAAGTATTTTACATAAATCCTAACTAAGAAGCATTCATATGCTCTGCTCACATCCAATCAGTAATGTGATTATGATATGTTGACATTACTGCTACTGCTTCATCAGACAATTCTTTTGAATGGTTATTATCGCTTGAGGTTCCTTCACCTGATCGATCTATTGAAGCCTCTATATCTAAAGGACTCATGGTCTCCCATTCATGGAATAATGTATCGAGTCGTCCCCATTTACGATTACAGTTATGAACTATACAACATGCAGTGACTATAAGATGTTGTCTAGTAAGTCTATATGTTAGCATCAATCTTAAGATTGGAAAATGTGCTTTTAACACTTCAAAACAACATTCAATCACTATTTGCATTGAGGAATGTCTATAGTTAAACATTTCTTTCGCATTTTGAGGTTGTCGACCACGACCATTATATTCTTGGGTATGATATCTTTCACCCCTAAAAGGTGGAAGAAATCCTCTTGTGCAAGAATATCCAAAATCAACAAGATAATATTTACCTGCAACAAAAATTTATATGAATTTTATAATATATCAATGACTTATAAATGACTTAACGAAAATATGATATAATATTGAAATACCTTCTGAAGGCCATAGAAATTTTGCATATTGCCAAAGAAGTGCATCCAAAAACACTCTTAAATCATTGGCACTGCCTTCCCATCCCATGTAAACATAAGAAAACAACATATTGAAGTCACAAAAGCAAATAACATTTTGTGTGACAATTAATTTTCTGCCTCTACAAGTGGTTTGTTTTGCTACTGGAGCCCATGCACTAATGTACATGCCATCAATAGCCCCAAGACAATTCTAACAAATATGTAATTAAATAAAAAAATTAAATTTACAATCTTAAAAAGTAAGGATCATATGGAATAATTTATACAAAATAAAGTAGTAGATAACAATTACCTTGAACCATGGATAATATTTGCTATTGTTTATGATGTGATTGGGCATCTTAGATGATTCTTGCCTTATGGTGTCCTTTCCAACCTTACATATTGCCCATGAAGTTTCCTTGAAATGATGAGACACAGTTTCAGTTGAATGTTGAAACTGATTTGCAACAACTCATTGTTGAATGTTGTGTCCTAAAATATATAATGTCATACCAACCTTTTCTTCTAAACACACATCTCTTGAATCACCTAAGTAATTACATCTTTTCATGTCATCACAAAAAGTGACAAAACATGTTTTGTCCATACGAAATAACTCATAACAGATTGTAGGCAATCCATTCAACAACTTATTTATAAATTCATGACCAGTTAATAAAGAAGTTCTCACTCAATTTTTTATCGAGAATCTCTCGAGTTGATGAATCATGTAAATAGAAAGAAAGTCATGGAAACCATCATTTGAACTGTTTGAATGAGAACCATCTAAGTTATTTACCTCTTTATTTGATGAATTATTAGTCATGTCTAATCCTGCAATCATACAATAGAAATTTAAATAACATAGTAATAAAATATTGAATTCAACATAGTAATGGAATACAGATTTTCCAAGACTAAACAAAATGAAATCTTAAACAACGCATAATAGAGGTAGTTTATAAAATAGTTTAAAAGTATTTAAATAGTGCAATCTTGAAGAAAAAAAACCCTAAATAAGCCTAGTTAACCATGTTTTTTCCCTCTCCATAGGCATGGTTAAGAACATCTACCTCCATCCTTTATCATTAAATTTATCCAAGGTTGCAACATATACATCATCGCTAATATCTTCTAAGCTACTCAGCATTTTCACACATTTAATGTGAGAATAATCATTCTTTGAAGTCATTGAGCTAATTGTCTCAACACTTTTTAACTTATATCTCTCTGCCCTTGTAAGGGATTCCTCCATCCTTGCCTTGGAAGATGTAGTCCATGCTTGTAAAGTCTCACTCATTTCATTAAAGGTACTATTTTTTTTTTACTTGCATTCAGGCATTGTTATTGTTCTTTCTTCTTTATGTATACTACACTCAGTAGTTTCCGCAACATAATCCTCTTCGACATTTTCATCAACATTTATATGTACTCCATCATTGATGTACTGATTGTCAAACTGTCGCTCTTTATCTGAATTTGGAGGGTCTATGGTAGAGGCATGATAAAGGACACCTATAGCAGTGCTTCTATTAAAGATAATCCCCATCAGCTTATAATGCTCACATTTTTTTCTGCGAAATTGGTGAGCTTCAGGGTGTTTTTGAAATAACAAATACAAAAATTTTAAAAATTTACCACTAAATAAGCATTCCATATAGCATCTTCAGCTATCACAGTATTGATTTTGCCATCCCACCCAAAGCCTGTTTGTTGAATTAGTTTAGAGAACACTTGATGCTTTGTCCTTAGCCTGTTATATTTTTGCTTCACTTGTTTTAAGCAAAAACTTCTTCCACCTTTTTTATTAACTTCATTCAATATATTTTTCCATATCCTAGAAGCAAATATTCCATTTTTCTAATTTCCCTTGTTAACTTCATCCACTAAAATCTCTATAAAGAGCTTTTCAATATTATAGCCCCACACACTATCATCATGTTCAATGTTTTGATTTGCCATCTATAAAAGAAATCCTCCAATAGCAACCAAAAAAAGGAAATAACAAAACAAAAGTAAAGTCTATTAGTTCAAAGCCTCTCCAATCCCTCTTTATAGATCTACAATATAAAAACCATATCCTTCTATTTGGCAAAGAGGAAACTGACACAATTTATTACATCTTCAGAAATTATATGCAGTTACGGATGACAAAGGAGAGTAGGCAGCTATTGTTTTGTATTAATCTTAAAATATTGCTATGTAATCCTTTAATTAATTATTTCACATCTTTTTTATTTTGGTTTCGGAGTACTTTAGAAAGGTTTTTACTAGTGGATCAAGTTTTATAAAGAGCACAATGTTATAGGCATTAATACTAAAAAAGAATCTAACAAGCTCTATAATAAACATTTTAGCTCATAATAACTCTTCAAAAATGATGTAAGATCCTAAGACAAGGTAATGGAAGGATTATAAAGGTTATAAGCTTCAATATTTTTCATCACATCAAACATAATTAGCAAAGAGATAAGTGCAAAGGAAGAAAAGAAGTTATGAAACACAAACATGACAAAACAAACAACTCTTGAGAATATTATATTGTAAAATATAATACAACTAAAACACTTTCTATCAGAAAGGAAAAAAAATCTAAAAGACCATATTATTGGAGAATTAAGGCAGTGTTGGCTACAAATATCCTATAATCCATTGTTAAATGAAAGGAGTAACATAGGAAACTAGGAAAAAACTGAAGAATTTGAAACTTCGCTAGGGAACCCCTATAGACAATTAATCTCCATAATTTTATAGAACCACAAGACCTCACAGTATGATTACCGAATTAACTTTTGAGAACAATTTAAATTCTTGTCTTACGTAGTCCCAAATATGATTGGAAACTGCAACAAAGACAACAAAAATGTAGAAAAATCTAATCTCAGTTGTTCATCTCTTAAAAACTTAGTAGAGAATTCTGAAAAATTTCACTCTGATCCTAATACGTTTTCCCTAAATTGACTCAATAGGATGAAATTTTCAAGGTAAAGATGAAATTGGCCAATTTTAAAGTGAAGGATGCTTCGAAATAGGAAAACCAATGTATCAAACATATCAAACAAAGAGGCGAAATTGGATCAAGAGATCAAACAAAGAGCTTCATGCACTTACAGAGGTGGAGGCAACAGAGGCCTGGTCATCTTCTGCAACGTGAGTTTAGTGGCCTTCGATTTTCTCTCTCTTACTATGCTTTCTTCCTCGCAGCAAACTAACGAGTGCTACATGCTTCGAAAAGGAAAATCAATATATCAACACATCTAACAAAAGAGACGAAATTGGATCTAGAGATAGACAGAAAGCTTTGTACACTTAAGTCGTAGGCTTGCAGTCTCAGGGCAAAGCTTCACAGCGCAATAGAGAAAAGTTGAGGGGAAGGAAAAATGGAGCTAAGGCATGAAATTGAAAATGAAAAAATATATTTAGTATTATTTACAACTTTACCATTAATGAAAACAAGTGTTCTCTTTATTTTTGAAGAAATATGAAAATAGTTTTGCACAAAAATAAGGAAAATACCTAAATGGTGTTTCCTAAAAATTATTTTTTGAGTTACATTTTTACAAAATAGTTTTTAAATACAATTTATAAAAGCAACATGACAAAGAGATCTTTTTATTTTCGTAGAACAAAAAAACAAAAAAAAAACTAATTTTCAGAACATTTCCTTAACTTTTTTCTTAAATTACACCCCTATTTTTATGTTTAGTCTAATTAGACTATTACTTTTCTATTTTAAGAAATACATCCCAATCTTCTTTGTTTTACTGTATAATAAGATGAGTGTAAATTTAAAATAAAAAATAATGAAAATAAGAAAATTAAGGATATATTTTTTAAAATAGTAGGGTGTCCATCTAATTTAAATGTTAAAGAAAAATAAGTAATTTACCCCCTTTTTGTTTCGGTGACAGAAGGCCCGTTGAAATTGGGATTGAGCCATTGGGCTCTTGAAATCACAAGAGAATTGCAAGCAAATACTGGCTAATTCAACTTAAAAAGATGGAACACAGAAACAAATTTCTTTAGAAAAAGAAGGCAATAAAATTTTCATTCAGAAGATTTATTAATAATAAAATAGGACAATAGGAATATTATTTAATAATTTGACAAATCAATCACTGTAGGATTCAATGTAGTTTAAATTTAAAGGAATATTCATATTTAAAAACCAACTATCACTAATGTTTGTAGTATAAAAAGACCAAAAATATAATTAACCCTTGTATTTATGTGAAGCTTTAGAGGCAGCATCATCTCATATTGCCTTTTGCGTTGAGGAAATAAAAACTATGACATCAATATAATCTTGCTTCATCTTTAATGACACCAATATACATGAAGAAATTGTAGCTCTAACAAAAATCTCATGTCATTTATTCCTCACTGAGATGGAATCGAGTAATTGAAATCATTATTCTAATTAATTAAGGTCTATACATCTAAAAAATATGGTGTAAAATAAGTATACTATCTCTACATCTGAAATGAAATCGAAAAGATCAATAGAAAGAAGAAAGAAGAGAAAGCTAAGAAAGTCCAATTTAAATCTTCTTTTTACCCTTCCCAAAAGAGACGCCGGATCCATCAACAAAGCCACAATTACCACAAGGTTCATGCTTTGTCATCTCCTTATATGTCGAACAACTATGTGCATAGTGATGTCCTCTAAAAAGCTTCACTTTCACGTCCTCCGGCAATCTCAATGTATATTTATCATCATCACCTTCTTCACTGTCTCCTTCTCTTCCTTCTCCTCGAATCAAAACTATCGAATGTCCGGTCGAATGCGACCGCGAAAACTTCCCTACGTTACTCTCTCCGTTCTTTCCTGAAGCCTCTTCGCGTCTCTCGTTCTGATCGTTATTGTCGTCTTCCTCGTCTTTTACGTCGATGTGTACGTCATTATCTGCAATGGAAGAACTTCTCCTATCACTAATGTCTCCGAATTCGAGTCCTTTCCCCTGTAAACTCGTCGTGGAATCTAATTCTCTACGACAAACGGGACAGGTCTTGTGAGTCATGAGCCAAAGATCAATACATTCTTGATGGAAAACATGGCAGCAAATCGTCAAGAGACGAAGCAAGCTTTCGGCCTCGAATTCCAGCAAGCAAATGGCGCACTCTAGGCCGTATTTTTCCTTTCGATATTCTTTCACGGATGAATAGGGAAAGCTCGGGAATGTCTGTAGAAGCAAAGGATCAAGGCCGTGGCTCGGAGACGCGACAGCAGGGGGCCGGACAAGACTGATCGAGGCGGTGCCACCGGAGTTGGGAACTTGGAGGAGATGTATCAAGCAACACCTGCACATGTAGACGATGCAGAAACCTAGGAAGAAGCAGACGAGGAGGATGAGGGTGAAAGCGATGAGGAGCGGCGCGGCATTGTAGGGAGGAGCTTGTGGAAGTTCGGCACTCGGTGCCGGCGACGACATTGCCTAGATAAAGACAAGGTGGCCGGAGATTTGATTATTCCAGAGACTTTCTTCATTCCTTGGTTCTTGACATGGATGGGTTAGTGTTTTGTGTGTGTGTGTGTTTTTTTTCTGGCTATTGAAGTTTTACTATTTTAGTGAAAGTGGGATCGCAAGCACAAGAAAAGAGAAAAATGAGGGAATTTGCCAATGTGTTTTGATGGGATGGTGGTATGTGGAGGTGTTGGTTGATGATATTTGGTGGAGAACAGTGCCATTGAACGAGTCCTTTGTAAGAAGTACAAGGGGTTCTTTCTTTTTTAAATATAATTCGGGGAAATTCCTGTGGATTTTAGGAATATGCATTTTGTGTATTATGAAACAAGGTGCTAATATTAATGTGTTATTAATTTAGTAGATAAAATTGTTAAAATAGTTGTTTTTTTTCTTGATCTTATGCTATTTTTGTTAGCCATAAATTTAATCTATACAAGCTTTTCAATTTAATCTCTATTAAATTTATTTTCAATTTAATCCTATATATCTAATTTCCTTTGTGTTATAGGTATTTTTGGAATTATATAAAATGAGTTGATACAGGCCCAATGGACTGGTCTAGTAGAGGAGGGCCTAGTACATTCCGAAGCAAGATCGTGGGACTTGCCAGTAAATCGCCCAGTGCGAGCTCATGTCGCCAAGCGAGCTACCTCGAGCTTAAGGGCAGCACGCCAAAGTCTAGTCAGCAGTTTAAGATATGCTTTTAACCGACAAATTAGCCTCCAAAGATTGACAATGATTTGCCCGGCATTTATTGCCCGATGCCTAGCATTTATTGCTCACATCGGTAGAAATGATAGTTTTACAATTTGTCAAATTACACTTGTACCCTCATTACCTCTATAAATAGGAAGATAATTCATTGTAACAAGGAGGGAAGAAGATATACATGCAGAAACTCTGCCAAAATAATAAGAGAATACTTGTATTGTTGCTCTGCTAATTTGAACAGAGAAACTACAGCATAACAGTAAATGCAAACCATCATGGATGTAGGGGTCACATTAATTTTAGCCGAACCATGTTAAAAATCCCCTATATTCACCTTGTTCCTCCTGTTCTTATTGTTTTCTTGCATTTTCATTCTTCTTACAGCAGTTTGGTCAATAAGAACTTTGGTTGATTGATTAACAAAATTGACTGTCAACATTTTAGAGCTAGAAGAAGGGCCAAAATGTTTTTTTACTGAGACACTGACCAACTGAGATGGCAAAAGGAAGAACAACTAGGAGTTTTGATATTGCCATTAACTAACCAGGCGACCATGGAGAGCAACCATGCAATGCCCTAGTAGATGGAAACCCATTTCTAGCAAGCACTTCCTCCATTCCCCTGGGGGCTAATCGTGTACAGGCGTTGCATCAACATCAAGAAATACTCCAGAACACAGTCAGGAAACTTGCTGATGCAATTGTAGCGCTAGTCCAGGCACACACCCATGAGGTTCAAAAACAAGATGAAGCTGTTATAATCGAGAGAGCAGACTAGGGGCCACAGAGAGAAATACTGGTCTAAGAAGAGAGGCCAGTTGGAGAAGGGCCTTAATGAACCGACTCAGCTCACTCCACCAATTCAAGACTAGAATCTGAGGATCGTCGAGATTACAAACATGATAGAAATCAACAACCTGGGAGCTCACATCGTACTGAGGGCTCGAATGCAAGTCATAATAGTACTAAGGGACAACGACCTGAAACACATGATTCAATGATGGAGGAGCTATTACAGAGGGTACAGTGATTGGAGGAATATCCTTCAACTCGGGATCATTTAGATCGCTATGGCGAGAGGACTCTATTTTCCAAGGAGATCGGGATAAAGCTTCTGCCTTATAGATTCAAGGTTCCTGCCATCCCACTATACAATGAGAGAATCGATCCATATGACCATTTGGATGCTTTCAACATCCAGATGGATCTTCAAATGACCAATCCTTTGGTCAAATGTCACATTTTCTTGGCTACTCTTGGAGATATACCCAGCGCATGATTCAAGAGCCTCCCAGCTCATAGCATTAGTAGCTGGGAAAAGTGCCCAAAAAGATTTATTAATCAATATAGAGCTCTCAGGAGGTAACTCACATCGTTCTGCCATTTCACAACAATTTTTCAATGAAGGGACGAATCATTGAAAGATTATATTACAAGATTCCGATGTGAGGTAAACAACGTAGAGAATCCCACCAACGATAGCATTCTTACAGCAATCTCGGTAGGGCTCCGCAAAGATGGCAAGCTATATGAAAGCATATATAAGACTCCAGTGAGGGATTTGGGAGAATTCTATGAGCAAGCTGCTAAGAAGATTAGATGGGAGGAAACCTTCCATCGAAAGAAGCTCAGATAGAGGAATGAGATGAGTAGTTGTGCCTTTAGCCAGAACAAACGAGGGAGTAATGGTGGAAAAGGCAGAATGGGCCAGAATGATGGTGTTGGCGTCCAACCTACGAAGAAAGTCAAGAAGGAGTGACCCTAGTCTCAAGGTCGCCACTATAATTATAGTATTCGATCTGACACCCCAGAGAAGATATATGAGATAGAAAAGCATTGGGAGGATTTCGAGTAGCCCAAGCCCCGTAAAGATCCCACATAAGTTTAGGGATGTTGGTACATTTTGTACTTATCATAATGATATCGGGCACAACACTTCTGAATGTAAGTCGCTCAAGGACGCTATCGGATATCTGACCAAAAGAGGTTGCTTGAGGGACTATATAGTGTGACCTGCAGGGGAGTGACCTCAGCACTCCCAACAATCAACATAATAGTTAACCCAGCAAGCCGTGCAGGAACAAACGCTTGTGGTAAGGACCATCTTCACAATCCATGGTGGGCCATACATTGTAGGAACTTCGAATAAGTCTCATAAGTGCTATGTACGAAGTGTAAGTCATATTATGTTCACAGGTTGTGAATCTGAAAGACCTACCAAGAAGGCTAGAACCACCACCGATAGCATTACCTTTATAGATGACGATGCATGGGGGATTCAGTCCCTCCACAACGATGCACTTGTCATTCGAGCCAAGATTAGCAATGTCGAAATGCGAAGGATCATGTTAAATACCAACAGCTTAATCGATGTCATGTACAAGAAGTGCTACGAACAGATGAGACTGAGTGAAGGCGAATTGAAATTACAAAGATGCTGTAAAGATCAGTGAAAGGTAGAAAAGGGTTGATGTAGTTTTTGGTGGAGAACCTCAAGCTCCGAGCATGATGGGGGTCAGTCACAACTTTGACCTTCGTGACCTGGATACTGATAAGGAAGTTAGCCTTGTAAAGGAGCTCAAGGATGTGTGGGTTAGCGTGGTAGATCTTGAGAGGTACCTCAAGCTAGGAAAGAACTTGCCTCCCGATGTGAAGACCCAGTTGGCTAAATTCCTTAAGGTAAATCTAGATGTTTTTGCTTAGAATCATGAAGATATGGTGGGGATTGATTCTAAGATTATGTTGTATAAATTGAATATTGATCCTCACCATAAATCAGTTTGTCAAAAGAGAAGGCCGATGACAACTGAGCGATTTATCACTCTAAAGGAAGAGGTGGACAAACTCCTAGCTAACAAGTTCATCTAAGAGGCTCACTACCCGACCTGGGTAGCTAATCCTATATTAGTGAAGAAGAAAAATAGGAAATAGAAGATGTGCATTGATTTTGCTAACCTTAACAAAGCTTGTCCAAAGGATAGCTTCTCTTTGCTAATGATCGATCAACTCGTTGATGCAACAGCCTGGCATTAGTTCCTTAACTTTATGGATGCTTATTTAGGGTACAACCAAATACCCATAGAGCCCCGGGATGAGGAGCACACCTCATTCGTCATAGATCACGGGCTGTATTGCTATAAGGTGATGCCCTTCGGACTGTAAATGCTAGAGTGACCTATTAGTGGCAGGTCAACATAATGTTCAAAGAACAGATTGGAAAGACTATGGAGGTCTATATGGATGACATGCTCATAAAATCCAAGTAAGTCATGGATCATGTTAAAGACCTAGATGAAATGTTTCAAATTTTGAGGAAATATTAGATGAAGCTGAATCTACTTAAGTGCACCTTTGGGGTGGCTTCAGGAAAATTCCTTGGGTTTATGGTCAACAACAGAGGGATTAAAGCGAACCTAAAAAAGATTAATACACTCATAGACATAAGGTCCCCGAATGGGGTCAAGGATGTGCAAAGTCTAATCGGTCAGGTTATAGCACTTAGCCAATTTATCTCCAAAGCGATGGATAAATGCATACCATTTTTTGATATGCTGAAGAAGGCCAAACAGTTTGAATGGACTAAGGAGTACAAGGCCGCTTTCCAGTATTTGAAAGAATATATGGGCCAAGCTCTACTACTATCTAAAGTGCGAGAAGGCAAGAAGCTCGTTCTCTATCTAGGAGTGTCCTAGCATGCTATTAGTGCAGCTCTCATCTAAGATGAAAGCAGGGCTCAACTCCTAATTTATTACATAAGCAAAAGGCTGTTGAATGCAAAAGGGAATTATTCACCTATGGAGAAGCTCGCTTACTGCCTTGTGACTGTTTCTAGGAAATTACAGCCTTACTTACAAGTGCATACCATTGAGGTGCTCACTCAATACCTTTTAAGGTAGACCCTGCAAAAGATTGACACCTTAGGTCGCTTGCTTAAATAGGCTATTGAGCTTGCTCTATTTGATATTCAATATAAACCGAGGCCAACGATTAAAGGGCAAGCCTTGATGGACTTTATTACTGGATTCACAGAACTTGTGGAGGAGGAAGTATAGACTTTGGAAGGACCATTTAGGGAACTCTTTGTAGATGGATCCTCATACGAGTAGAAGGTGGGGGTAGGAATACTTTTGGTCAGCCCGGGAGGATACAATCTTCTGTGCATTAAGATTTGAATTCTGAGCCACTAACAATAAAGTAGAATATAAAGCACTACTTACTAGACTCCGCCTGGCAAGGGAGGTGTGAGTTGAAAACTTGAAGATATTTAGCGACTCCCAGCTCATTGTTTGTTACATAAAGGGCAAGTATCAGGTGAAGGGGTCAAAGATAGCCATCTACCTCTAAAAAGCTCAAAAGTTGCTTAATAGTTTTTAGAGGTACAAGGTCAATCAGATCCCATGAGCTCAAGATGCACACGCGGATGCACTAGCTCACCTAGCCATAGCCAAAGATATAGACTTCCTGGGGGTAATCCCAGTGGAGTTCCTTCCGTCACCAAGTATTGAACAAAAAGACGTCGTGATGTCAACTATTGTGGTGCAGAACTCATAGATGAGTCCAATCTTAGAGTATCTATAAGGTGGAAGGCTATCAAAGGATAAAGTGGAAGCACGCCATGTGTGAGCTCGAGCTGCCAGATACTACATCATCGATAACATGCTTTATAAGAGGGGATTTTCAACCCCACTCATCAGGTGCATCGATGGCCCTGACTGTGATACTGTCCTTAAGGAAATCGATGCTAGACATTATGGAAACCACATTAGGGGGTTAACCCTAGCTCAAAAAGCACTCAGGCAAGAGTTCTATTGGCTAACTATGAAACAGGATGTGATCAACCTCATTAGAAGATGCGACAAGTACCAAAGGTTCGCTAAGGTTTCGTGAGCTCTACCAGCCTATCTTCAACAAATGGTTAGCCCGTGGCCTATTGCAATTTAGGGCATTAACCTAATTGGACTTCTCCCTATAGGCCGCAGCAGCTGCAAACAAGTAATAGTCGTTATTGACTATTTTACGAAATGGGCGAAGGCAAAAGAATTAGCAGAGATTTCCTTATCAAAAATCAAAAAATTCATCTGAAATAATATTGTCTGCAAGTTCGAGTTCCTAACAGAGTGTAACTGATAATGGAACCCAGTTCAACAATGAGCAGTTTATCAAGTTCTGCAATAACCTCAGATTTGTAAAGAGTTTTTTTACAGTAGACCATCCTCAGGCCAATGGGCAAGTTGAAGTTGTAGACAAGATCATTAAATAGATCTTGAAGATAAAATTGAGGGCCAGGAAAGGTGCATGGGCAGACGAGCTACCAAAAGTGCTCTAGGCTTACAGAACTACAGCTTGCAACACCACTGGGTAGACCCCCTTTGTGATGGTCTACAGATCCAAAGCTATGATACCAGTAGAGTTTGAAGTAACTTTGCACGAAAGAGCTACTTTTAACCTAAAAGATAATGGCCAATTACTCGTTATAAGTCTTGACCTTATTAAAGAAGTGAGGGATATAGATCACCTTAGGATTATGACCTACCAACAACTAAGACATTATAATCAGAAGGTCCGAGCTTAGAACTATAGAGCAGGCAATCTCATGTTGTGCCTTATTTTGTCGGGAGCTCGCAAGGCGAGCGATAGAATACTTGGCCAGAATTGGGAGGGCCGTACATAATAAAGGAGAAGTTGGGGAATAGAACTTATCGATTGGTGAATGTAGATCAGGCAGAGTTCTCTTGAGCTTAGAATGCTGAACACCTTCGGCCATATTATTAATAAATCTAAGCTCAGCGTTGTAATTTTGTATTATTATTAGAATTTCAATAAAAGAAGCCCAAAAGTCATTTCCTTCAATTATCTCTACCAGTCTTGTCTTTATTGAAAAAGTGACATATCTTTGGAATATACACTCATAAAGCAGGCTGATCTCAAAATAATTCGACCAGAACTTTGTTAAGCCGCATTTAGGCTATCAGCTCGAACAACTATCTTGGAAGGCTAAGGAAATCATGGTTTGTCAACAAGGCCCTATCCACGTTAATAACATTGTGCGATCTATTTAAATCCATCTAGGTTAACATTATGTGATCTATTTAGGTCCTTCTAGGTTAACATTGTACACTCTCCCGAGATCCATCTAGGTTAACATTGTGTAATTTGTTTAGGTCCATCTAGGTTAATATTGTGTGATCTCCCGAGATTTATCCAAGTTAATATTATGCGATCTATTCAAGTCTAACTAGGTTAACAATATGCAATCTCTCAAGATCCATCTATGCTGATAGTGTGCTATCTATCGGGCACTGAACTTATTAAATATAGACCATAGCTAGCTCATTAAATATTCAAGCTATCAGCTCGGCTAGTTATCCCTAAAAGCTGCTTACTAATCAAACATTCAAGCACAAAGCCAAGTTTTGCTAAATGTTTTGACACGATGGGTTTAGGAGATAAATCAATCAGAATGGGTGAAGTTAAACATGCATGTCAAAGAAAATAGCTCATATAGAATCATCAAAAGAGATAATCAGTTTCATTATAGATAGTCAATTTAGTCAAGTACATTCAAAATATCTGAAAATAAAACTAGAGCCTAAGGTCAGGTCGCAGTGAGATGATCTACGAAGTGATCAGGGGCCCAGATTGAGTCCTGAGGAGTTAAAAGGTTAAGTAAGTCTTTTGCCATCTTCTCCTTAAGTGCCGCTATAGCTCCTCCCTCAACCTGTGAGCTACCTTCGATCAGAACATCACCCCAAGCAAGAGGACCTTCACCTCTAAGTCCCATGCCCAGAGTTAAAGTTACGTCCGCTTGCCTCACAAAGTGTTGAATGGTTGCTTCAACATCTTCATTGAAGAAAGTAAAGTTCATCGTCGGGTGCCTCTTCCATAGAGTGAATAGGAAATTATTAGTAATTCAAAAGACTATTGCATCCTTAGCTTGTGCAACCATAGCGACAGTATCCCCCTTGACTTAGGTGACCTCCTCCCCAGCTTGGGCGGCCCTATCCCTGGTAGCTCCCTCTTTCTTCTTAGCTACCTTAGCCCGCCTTGCTGTCATGTCTAGCTCACCTTATACCTGCCTCAACTCGTCAATATCTTCGTGAAGCTTTGAGATCAACTTAGAGGTCTCACAAATTGAGGCATCCTCAACATCTTTTTTGGCTACCTCGGTAGCCTGTGGCTGGGTCTTTCAAGCTTACAATCTCTTCCTCAGCTCTGATGCCTCTATAGTGGAAGCAGCCAAGTTATCTTCAAGCTTGTTCCACTCCTCTTCTTAGAATATGAACTCATCCCTCAACTTAACCCTCTCCAGTGCATCCTGACAAGACCAAAAGTGGTTCCAGTTATCCATCAAAAAGGGTAAAAATTGAAAAGAGGGAATTACATTTACCAGCATGTAGTGGCAGATCATCACACCAATCAAGCCGATCCCCCTCACGTCTCTAGACTCTAGAGATTATGTGTGAGTTTCCAAGACCCGGCATATATGCTCGTGAAGGAAGTAGTAATACCCCTTGTGTAAGATGACGTGCAGCCAAGAAAGGAAAATTTTAAAATTTTTTTCTCAGAAAAACCCTAAGGAGGCCGAACCCCATCTCCCAAAATCCCTTTGTGTAGAGGTTTCAATACATCAAATAAATACA
>JANHAO010015505.1:0-14850 GCA_026873985.1 Saraca asoca | reverse complement strand
GAGATTGAGGGATGTCTTTTACATGGAAGGTTATGCTTTGACTAAGTCAAATGTGACTCTAGCCACGAGGAATAATAAAGGCTTGGATTGGGTATTTCTAGAAGTATAGTTAGGCATTGTCTAATCAAGATAGGATTCATTACCACTCTTTGGAATTGATATCCACGGCCACTCAACGAATTGGTTTGACTCAGTATATCCTTAGCCAAGGTAGAATTGAGACTCAAATGGGATTTCAGTGCTCGGATTTGATTAAGTCAAATAATTTGCGATGTTGAGAAACTATGATTGGTTATAGAGGTTGACTGGCATTCATACCTTTGACTGATCGAATGTAGGTAATGAAGGGATTGTATCATACATTGTGTACGTGGTGTATTGTATACTAAGATCAATTACAGATAGGCTTGTCACCTCGAAAACTCCTACCTAAAATTGGATAGCTATGATGGCTTGCTAGAGTCTGCTTAAAGCTTAAAGTCCATGGATGATTAATTTAGAGAAATTCTAATCAGGAAATTAATTGGATTAATTTCATATGCTTTCAAATGGTTTGAAGGGCATTTTGGATTTTTGTCAATATTTTAGAGGCCTACTGGGTCACACGCATAATGGGGAATGATATAGTCAAAGTTTGGACATATTTGATGTTCAGGGATGAAATTATAATTTGGTGAAATTGCTTAGGGCTAAAAAATGAAGTTTAATGAAACTTCAGGGGGTGTTTTGCAAATAGGGAAAAATGTTTTCCCATGCCCATTGAAATGACGCCATTTTGGCCATTCAAGGGCTAGCTAAAATGACGCTGTTTTGGCTGTCTTTTCTTTACTCCCTACTAGCCGAAATGTTTGGCTGTGAAAGTGAGGTCGTGCACGAGGAGAAGAGAGGTCGAGAGAGCTGTCTTCCTCAGTGGGTGTTCGGCATCACTAGATCAGAGGAAGAAGGGAAGAGACCATTTGGTGTCTTCAAAGCTTTCCCTTTCTGCTTGGTTGAAGTGTTCGGCCAAGAGGAGGAGTTTTTCTTCATAGGTTTTGACCAAGCCAAACCAGAAAGGAAAAAGGAAGGTCGGAAGAGTTTCGACAAGATCTCGATCCAATCTTCGATCCATCCAGCTCCTAGAGACTTGCTAGCACAAGTGGAGGAGCTATAGAGGCCATTGGAGGCGCTCTCCGACATGAATCTCTGGTAGAGGCAACACACTTGGGTTGCTTGGTGACTGGAAGATTCAGAAGATTCTGCGATGTTTAAAGCTGGATTAAAGTTAGTTTAGCTTATTCTTGCTTTTAATTTGATGTATGTGATACATTGAAGCCTCAATCTAACAGATCTTGGGAGGTATGTTTCGGCCATGGCCGTTTCTTCTTTGAAATTGTTTTTTCAAATTTTGGCCCTTTTGGTTGAAGCAAACCTAACAAGAGACTGTTGGATGCCGAAACAAGATACTCACCCATGGAAAAGCTTGTCTATTGCCTAGTCATTGCCTTAAGACAGCTACTTCCAAGTCCACAGCATAAGGGCCCTCACACAATTCCCGTTAAGACAAGTCTTACAGAAGACGAATGCCTCAGGACAGTTGCTCAAATGGGCGATCGAGCTCACCCAATTCGATATTGAATATATACCCAGATTAGCAATCAAGGGACAAGTGCTGGCTGACTTCATTGCAGAATTTACAGGACCCAGCAAGAGGAGGTGAAGATTTCTGAGGCCTCATGGTGGGAATTGTACATTGATGGGTCATCAAGCGACCAAAAGGCTAGAGCAGGGGTGCTTCTTGTTAGTTTGGAAGGGCACAAGATTGTCTGCACTTTAAGATTTGGCTTCCAAGCCACTAATAACAAAGTTAAGTATGAGGCATTACTGGTGGGATTGCAATTGGCCAGGGAAGTGTGAGCTAAAAAATTAAAGGTTTTCTACGACTCACAGCTCATTGTCTACCACGTGAAAGTTGAATACCAAGCTTGAGGGTCGAAGATGATAAGCTATCTCCAAAAAGTCCAAGAGTCATTAAGTGCCTTCCAACAATACAAGGTCAATCACATGCCGCGAGCTCAAAATGTGCATGTTGATGCCTTGGCTCACCTATCCACTGCTAAAGATGTTGATCTCTTAGGAACAATCCTGGTAGAGCTCCATTCATCCCCAAGTATCAAGCAGCAAGATGTCATAATGGTGATTGCCAGAGCACCAAACTCCTGGATGAATTCGATCCTAGACTACTTGCAAAATGATAATTTACCAGAAGATAAACTCGAGATGTGACATTTGCAAGATCGAACAGCCAAATATTGCATTTGAGATGACGCACTGTACAAGAGAGGGTTCACAATCCCACTTCTGAGATGCATTGATGGCGAGGACTGCAACACTGTCCTAGAGAAGATTCATGTAGGCCATTGTGGAAACTATGATGGGGGGATATCCTTGGCACAAAAAGCTCCTTGACAAGGATTCTACTAGTCGACAATGAAGTAAGATGCTACAGACCTCGTTAAGAGGTGTCAAAAGTGCCAAAGGTTTGTGAAGGTGCCATGGACTCCGCCAACCTACCTGAGACAAATGACCAGTCTGTGGCCATTCACGATCTGGGGAATAGACTTGATCAGACCGCTTCTTATGACTCAGGGAAATTGCAAACATGTGATAGTAGCCATAGATTATTTCACTAAGTGAGCAGAGGTAAAGGAGCTCACTGAAATCTTGTCTGCCAAGGTTGAAAAGTTCATATGGAACAATATTATTTACAGAATCAGAGTCCCTCAGCAGATTGTGACTGATAATAGGACTTAGTTTACTAGCGAACAGTTCTTAAAGTTCTGCAACAACCTCAAAATCATTAAAAGCTTCACAGTTGTAGATCATCTACAAGCCAACCGGTAGGTAAAAGCTATCAACAAGAACATCAAGCGGATCTTGAAGACCAAATTAGAAGCTAAAAAAGGAGCCTAGGTGGATGAATTGCAGAAGGTGCTATGGGTCTATAGGACCACACCTTGCAGCTCTATAGGGGAGACTCCCTTCTCGATGGTATACCGATGCAAAGTAAAGATCCCAGTAGAACTTGAGGTCACAACACAGCGAAGAATTACTTTCAACTCAGAGGACAATGGTTAACTGGTCGCTACGAACTTGGACCTTATGGAAGAGGCAAGAGAAAGAGCTAGCCTCAGAATTGCCACCTACCAATGACAAGCTATGAGACACTACAATCGCAGAGTGCAGACTCAAAAATTCAAGCCAGATGACTTCGTCTTGTGTCTCCTTCTTCCTGGAGCATGCAAATCCAGTGAGGGGACCTTAGGACCGAACTGGGAAGGTCTGTACCTTGTTAAAAGGATCGTAGGCAATGGAGCCTACCATCTAGCGGACATGAATGGGATAGAGTTCCCTCGAGCTTGGAACGCTGAGCACCTTCGTCACTATTATCAATAAATGTCCCAACACATATAAAAGTTAGTCTATTATAAATGTTTATGTGATTATTTGAATTTTTTGTAGAATAAGATCTATGAAGAATTCAATGCAAAGTAACATGTTATGCAAAAAAAAAAAAGTAATAGTTGATATAGCACGTTGAACTCTCGTCCTAGTATAAACAAATAATATCGCATATTGAAGCATGAAAGTTAAAGAGAAACAAAGAAGAATGTGTCCAGCTTTCATTACAGCAAAATCATTCAATACAAATAATTGAAAAAGTCTCTTATAAATCTCAGAAAAGAGATTCAAAATTACAAAGTTCATATTTTAAGAGGCTGGAGCTTCGAGAGCGAAGTCTTCACGAGATTGGAGGTCAGGAGCTAGAGCATCAGGAATATCTGCCGCTGGGGTAGCCTCAGTGACCTGTGTGTCACTTTCTCTTTGAACAATGACTTCCACATGAGAGGCTTTGATTTCAGCACTCTTTCCCTTCCCTGAGGAGCTAATCTTGGCAGCTCTCCTTTTGAAATGATCCATAGCCTCCAAAGCTTGCGGGCCGAAAAAAAGAAGTCTAGCTCTGGATATTTCTCTCATAAACTATCGAAGAAAGCTACACAAGTCTACCACCAATGAAGTTAGCTCTGCTCTAACTTTGGTTGTTTCCTCCTTAGTGAGATCAACCTCCCTCTTTAGCACCCCCAACTCCTCAGCGGCAGCCTTAGCTCGCTGCTCTGCGGATCTCACCTGCTGCTCAGCAACCTGGACCATTTTCATCACTTCTCGTACTTGCAACTAAGCCTCATCCAAGTCTATCCTATCCTTGTTTAGATCATTGGTTGTGAGGCTAAGATTCAATGCAGTAGCCTCGCGATCCGCTACCTTATGAGACAGAGCATCTTCAATTTCCTTGACTTTGTCCCTCAGCTCCAAGACGTCGACTGTCGAGACCACTAGCTCATCTATAAGATCAAACTTCTCCTCATCCTGGGCTTAGAGCACTTCGTCTATCTTCATCATTGTCAATAAGCTTTACAAGAATGAATAGCAAGGTTAGATTATAAAGTAAACAGGATAATCAAGACAAGAAACACTACTTACCACCAAGCCATGGCAAGCTACATATCCCACCAGCCTTTCAATGGAAAACTCCACGGCCTCCAATACCTCGACCTTGCCACTAGATCCCAAGATTGTACCTATGCTATCGACAAAGATCTCAGCAGATTCCTCCATTTTATAGCCAGGCTAGGCCAACGGCACCACAACCTTGACCTTCGGCACTGCATGCATGTGAGAGGCCACCTTCTTCTTTCCCTTATCAACCTTCCACTTCTTGGAAGGAGGACCACAGAGGGTAATGACCTTAGTTATAGCTGCCTCTTCAAGTTGTAGTGTTGACACTGGTCCTTGCGAAGGGACCACTACTGGAGCTGTTGGCTGGTCTACAACGACTAAGGTTGTATTGATCTTGGGGGCCAAAGGGGCCTCCACCTCGTCATCAGAAGGTAGCATCCTAAGAACGAGTTCCATTATTTTGTCCTAGTTGTCGAAATTGTCAAGCCTAACCTTTGTCACTTAACTGATCCCTATCTCCTTTGTGAGCTTGGTGTCTTTGGCCAGGGCGAGCTTGTAGTAGCAGAGAAAACTCTCATCGAATTAGAAATCGTTCTCAAGATCGTTGGTTGTCGCAAATTGGTCTAAGATCTCCAACTCCTCAGCATGTAGCATAGGCCTTTTACCGGTCCTGTCTGCAAAACCAAACAAAGGTTAGAATTAAAAGTGAATATCAAAGAACCACTAAACTTACTCGCTCCTAATCTACTTACCTGGAATGAGAACAAAATTAAAGTTTTTGAGGTAGCGCAACAAGGAGCATGAAATGTAGAACCAACGAGATTTGTAACGCCCTGCGTTGGACCACCCTTTGGCAAGGCCATCTTCTAAGCCGAGAGATAGTAGAGCCCGTCCAATGAGCTCACACACCTGAGGTCATACAAATAACATAAGGTTTTGGGTGATGGCGGTGGGAGGCGGTTGCCCAAATGGATTAAGGCTAGCGAGATGAGTTAGTGTAGGAATTTGGGGTGAGTTGAAATGGGCTGAGTTTTATTTTATTTAAGAAATTAATGATGAAGGGCTGCATTGGAAATCTGAGTCCCATAGTGAGGTGCAGGAGACTGATAGCAACAAACCTTCGAGGTGGATAAGGAGCGTAATTGTCCAGAGCAGGGACCATGACACTACACCCTTTAGGGAACCTGTACAATTGAATTATGGATTGAAGTTTATGCTATCACACAGTTGAGGTGTGCAACTTGAACACCTGGCAGTTACGATGCTAGCTGGCAATGGTCCCTCGGCCCTCGATATGGTCTAAATGAGCACTGAAGTCCATAGCAACCTCCCCCCACTTAAGGTCGCTTCATCAATATGTCATACAACTTCCATACTCTGGGATGAACCTGGTTTATCATCCTCATCCCTAATTTGATGATAGCAACATGCATAACCTGCTCCCATCTATGAAAAGAAAAAGACTAGTCAGGTCACTACGAGTGAACCATACCGAACATTAGGGCTAACGACCCCCTACACTGTAAGCCATGCACACCCCAAGTCACTGCATCAACAGTCTAGACTCCGACAAGCGGAGAGGATACAAAGATTGGACCACAAAACCCCAAAAGACTAAAAACAATATCTAGAAACCCTAAGGTCTACTAGCAGACCAACCATATCGATTCAAACAAGCCAAAACATTTAAGCAAGCTCTACCTATTAGCACTATTATCCTTCAAGCAGTGACAATCAAATTTCCTACTACCTGTGAAAGAGGAAAATTTAGAAAATTGCAAGACAAAGGGAGATGTACCATAATCTACAGAGACAAAAGATTCAAAGCAATTTGTAGCAGCAATCCCTAGCAAAAAGAGCTTGAGCAACAACTAAGAAAACAAACTGGAATCAGCGAAAATGGGTGATAGAGAAGCTATCACTCAACCGAAAAAGGAAATGGGTAGGAAGAGATCGAAACTCTGAAGATTTTGAATGGCAATTAAGAGGAAGAGAGAAGGCCCCTTCAGTTTATAAAAGCATGCAATCCCACCATCGGATCTAAGGGTCTGTCAGTCATCCATGATCCAACGGTTCAAAGAAAGCCAACGACCAACTCATGATGACACAGCACATGCATACCAAGACTACTGTCAATGGGAATCAAAGAGCTATGGATGAGATGAACGGGAGCGCCAAACGACTCCTGGGGTCGCGGGTCACATAGCGCTGGACTATGATGCCATTGCAAGACCTCGTGTCTAAGAAGTGCTAGCCATGCACCAAACTCTTGCGTGAGTCATGTCCAAGAAGTGCCACAAGCACCAAACTCTTACGCAGACCACTCCAAGACCTCGTATCCAAAAAGTGCTAGCCATGCACCAAACTCTTGCATAGACCACTCCATGACCTCACATCCAAGAAGTGCTAGCCATGCACCAAACTCTTGTGCAAGCCGCATCCAAGAAGTGCCACGAGCACCAAACTCTTACGCGAACCATCCTAAGACCTCGCGTCCAAAGATCTCGCACCCAAGAAGTGCTAGTCATGCACTAAACTCTTGCACAAGCCACATCTAAGAAGTGCCATGAGTACCAAACTCTTGCATGGACCACTCTAAGACCTCGCGTCCAAGAAGTGCTAGTCATGCACAAAACTCTTGCGTGAGTCGCATCCAAGAAGTGCCACGAGTACCAAACTCTTGTACGAACCACTCTAAGACCTCGCATCCTAGAAATGCTAGCCATGCACCAAACTCTTGCGTGAGTCACGTCCAAGAAATGTGATGAGCACCAAACTCTTGCACAGACCACTCCAAGACCTCATGTCCAAGAAGTGCTTGGTACGCATCAAACTCCTACATGAACTAATATGTCGCATAGCTTGCATGGAAACTTAATCTTGTGTCGGCAATGATGCCCGAGCACCCCACTACTTAAACTCGACCTTAAGGGCACTCTAACGCTTATACTTTCTATCCATTAAAGTGAGTTGACGCGACTGACTGGTCATGCATATGGCACATGTCCTTTAAGTCGTAACTTATTGGCTTAAGCCTACTGACACAAATTTTACTTTTAATAACTAGGGTCAATTAACTTATTAAACACTCTATATAACGATTATCAAGTTATGATTTTGCAGGGGTTAGTCGTGTTGCCGTCAGCAACCAATTAAACCATCAGTGTAATGAACTTGCAAAGAAGAAGGATTTAAATGTAATGCTTGAAGTTTTATTAAAAACCTCCTTCAACAGGTTAGGTTTACATCAGAAGATCTGATATACAAGAATAAAGCAAAAGCCTAAAGCTATTAATTCCATAAGGGAGAAGAGAACCAACCTTTGGGAGATAAACTCCCACCAGATGAAACACTAATGAAGATGGTTGCTTCTGCTTATAACCCTCCTCAGCTAAAGGCTCCTTTCCTAACTTGAACCTAGAGCAATTCAAAAAGGAGTTAGCAGTCTGGCTGGCAAGGATGAATCTCACAAAAAAACCATGAGGAAGTAATCCAAGATCTACACAAGACTTCCCAGGAGCCAACAAGAAGAGTTATACAGGGAAGCTACATGCAACAAGCCATTCACACCTCTAAAACCTCTGCAACAGACCATGCACACCCCAAAGAGCTTCATCGGAAACCAAGTTGCTAGAAGCACAGGGGACTTTACTAAAGCATCCATTAAGCAATCTCATAAAGAAGCAAGAGAAACTTCACAAGCTTTATAAACTAGTCAAGTTCATCGAGTGACCCATAGGATATTTGGCTGCTCTAGATCGGACGGTCCAGAAAAAATGAGATCACCGCGCCAACAGCTAAAAATTACACACAATCAGAAGTATGGCCTAAAGTAAGGGAAATGAAAGTCTAAAAGATAGAAAAGACAACACAATGGTCTGAATGTGAAGACTTGTCCATCCTGCAAACTATAGATGAAGACTTTGACTACTAATTGCAACTCCTAGCCCACAAAGCATACTGAGAGTTGGGAGGCTTATGTTATGGGTATTTTCCAAAAAGTATGGGTTAGGCCAGCCGAAGTCTAGTAAGAGACATAACCAATTAGGAGGAGGCCTAAATTAGAGATTGAAATGGCTCGGCGAGGATACCAAGCCATTTAGGCACAAGCTGAAGACATTGAGCAGTGTCATGGCAAGGAGGGCAGCTCGCTAGGAAGGCCTTCAACTCGTTAACGAGAGGGCTGTCACTCTAACCATCCTCGAGGAGAATGACTAAGTGAGTACAGCAAGGTCAACTAAAGCCTCTAGCTCATCCACCAACACAATGCCATGTCGTAAGGTTAGCAAGCTAGATACATGTACGGGGTCCAATCATCAATCAAGGGCACACATCTCTAACTGACAGCTTAGCCTCCAAACTAACACATCAGTCCCTTGGTAGTCTGACAATGATTTGCTTGGTATTAATTGTCCGACGCCAAGCATTAAATGCCTAGTACGGTGAAAATAATCATTCTACTAGTAAAATTACATTTGTAACCCTTCCCCCTTCTATAAATAGGAAAGGGTGGTCATTGTAAGGGAAAAAAAGAGGAATTTACATGCACACATTCTGCAGAAACAAAGAGAGAGCACTTTACATAATGAGAGAGCACTGCCATTGTAATCAAATAGAGAAAAATAACTATTAGTTGATAATCAAAATCAATGTGGACGTAGGGGCCAACTTGGCTTTAGTTGAACCATGATAAAACTCCCGGTGTCTGCTGTTCTTCTTCTCTTCCAGTGTATTTCTTTTCTACTTTCTTTCATATTCAACATGCAGCCTGGGGTGATATTGGATACAGATCTGTTAACCAGATTTCGGTGTCAACAGATGTCCTCCTAAAGATGGAGGCATTATATGTGAAAATGTCTTAGCTATCTCCAGGGACAGGGCCTACTACTGCTATGACTATGATTGTATCTACATTGATACTAGTGCAGGTGGCTCCATCTGACTAAATGTCAGCAGTGATGTGGGCATGAAAGTATAGCCAAGAGGAGCAATAGCTAGAAACTCTAACTTGCAATCACAAGTGAACTGCTATTAAAGGAATCACAAGGGAACCTCATTTCTGTGATCGTTGTCCTCTACCTCCTTGTCCATAACCTCTGCGGTGTCTATCATTTGCAAATATTCATACATGACATAATTAAAAAAAATAATTATCTCTATTTCGAGGCTTTTCTATATTATGTTTAAAGTGAGTTACAACATCTAACCAACCAACATCCAACATTATGTTCTCATACATATTACTTGCATCAAACAAATCTTACATCATACTACTAGGAGATTCTCCTTTTTCTATAGGTCTCTCCTCATCATGATCAGTTGACCATCAATAATCATATTTAAATCCAAATCTATACAAATTAAAATTAACTTCATTAGGAGGTAGGAATTTTCTATATTTATATTTGGAGCATGGATACCTTATCCAACTATCACGTATATAAATTGACTATGTTGTTGTAAAATTGATAAATTCTTCCACCTTATTAAGAAAATTCATCTTATATCCACTATACCCCGGAAGAAGTCTATGATACATCCACCTACTATGCTCTGGAACTGTCATATTTTGTTTATCAAAGTTGATTAAAATAGAAGAAAATCGCTATATACTTATGAAAATATATAGGAGAAACTATTTACAAAATTTCAATATTTCGTAAATAGTTTCATTATTATTTTTTCTCCTACTTAATTAAAATAAACAATAATCAAATCTATTTAGGGAATTTATAATTAATATCTACAATACATTTACTAATTTCAAAAATTAACAAAATAATACATATATCTAAAATAAAAATATGTTCTAACTAAAAATATATATAATTTCTATTATCTAATTACTTAATCCTACATAATCTAATTTAAAATGTATATAATTCCTAAATATAATTCACCAATTATAATTTGTCAATTCTAATTTAAACATACAAGAAAATATAACTAATAATTAAAATAATATATATTAACCTTAGTGTCCAACTGTTGTGGGTAATTTTCGGTATTGCACAAATTGGCTTGTAAAAGCCCAATGAATGAATTCAACTGATAAGGGCCCAACTCATCTAAGATTGAGGCCATTGGACCAAGACATCAGGTCACCAAATGCGAGCTTAGGTCATCGGTCAACATAGGTCAAAGCAGCAACCTTAGATCGTTAAAAGCAAGGCTCGCTCGTAGATCGAAGCACATATCCCCAACCATCAATCCAAGGAAATCTATTCAATTTCCTATCTTAATGGAAATCTGTTATAACCATCAATCATTATCCATTATATAATCCTAATCAAGTCATGATACTTATTGGTATTTGAATTACATTCAAATTGTAACACCCCAACCACTATAAATAGGGGTCAAAACGATTGTACAAAAGACATACAATAGATACACAATCAATTATTAGATACAAAACACTCAGCAAAGAGTAATAAAAGTCATGGACGTAAGGGTCGAATTAACTTTAGCTGAACCACGTTAAAAACCTCCTGGTGTCTCTCTGTTCTTTCTCTTTCTCTTTCTCTCTCTCTTTACATTCAATATATAGTTTGGGGTTTTCTATACTTTTTAGTTGACCAGATTCGACCATCAACACCAACAAAAATAAGTCACAAATAAACTGGTGTAGAAACTAAAGTCCAAAACTGTAGAAAGAAAAATAAGAAAAACCAATGAAGCCATAAAACACACGTAATAGTTAAACAAATATAATTAGTAAAAATGTAAAACAAAGCAATTAAAATAATGTAATTAGTTTGTATTTATAAAAAAATACCTTCAAAGTACAAGAATCAAGCTAGGAAACAAACAAAGAGCTTTGATGCAGTACAAGAAGTAGAAGGAAAACTAAATAGAGCATTAAAACACATGCCTAGAGTTTGAAAAGTTTTTGAATTTTCCATTAGATTTTTCTATTGAAAATCTATCAAACAATTATTTCCATCAGAAAATCTGTTGGAAATAGCAAACAAAATTTTTAACATTTCATGCTCATTTTTTGATAGATATTCCATCAAAAATAAAAGTATGATAGATTTTTTACTGATTATTTGATATATTTTCAATGGATTTTTTTTTATCAATAACCAACAGTCTATTTATTTTTTGGTCAACTTTCTAATAGAAAAATCTATTCAAATTCATCGAAAATTGCACTATTTTTTTGTAGTGAATCTTTTACCCAAAAACCTAGTATTAATTATAAAGAGACATATTCCTCTGTGGTGTGCACAATAACATTATGGTATGTAATTTGTTTGGTAATACATGAAAAGCTTAAAATGCATGTAATAGATGTGGTTACAGCCTATTGTTATAGCTCACTTGATAACGATATATATATATATATGAAAATCCCTAAGGGACCTAAGTTGTCAAAAGTGCATAATTCGAATTCTTGTGAAATCTACTTGACCAAATTTAATAAAGCTCTATATGGATTAAAGTAATTCGGATGCTGTGGTATAATTGCCTTAGTGAATACTTGTTGAAAGAAGGCTACAAAAATAATCTCATATGCCCATGTGTTTTTATAAAAGGAATTGGATCTAAATTTGTTATAATTTTTATTTACATTGATGATTTGAATATCATTAGAACTCGCAAAGAGCTATCAAAAGCTATAAGTTATTTAAAGAAAGAATTTGAGATGAAAGACCTGGGAAAGACAAAATTTTGTTTAGGCCTTCAAATTGAGCACTTGAAAAATGGAATTTTTATTCATCAATCAAATTATATAGCAAAAATGTTAAAAGGATTTTATATGGATAAAGTGCATCTATTGAGTACATCAATGGTTGTAAGATCATTAGATGTAAAAAAAGGCCCTTTTCTTACCTCGTGAGGAAGATGAAGAGTTTCTTGATCCTAAACTATCATATCTTAGTATTAGAGGAGCACTAATGTATCTTGCTAATAATACACATCCTAATATATCATTTGCCATGAATCTAATAGCAAGATATAATTCTTCCCTAACTCAAAGACATTGGAATGGAATTAAACATATTGTTAGATATCTTCGAGTGACAATAGGTATGAGATTATACTTTCAAATTTATCCAAATCAATTTAATTGATTGTACATATGTAGGATATATATCTGATCCACACAAAGCTCAATCACAAATAGGTTACTTATTCACATCTCGAGGTATAGCTATTTCATGGCACTCTATAAAACAAACTTTAATTGCTACTTCTTCTAACCATGTAGAAATTTTAGCAATTTATGAGGTAAGCCATGAATATGTTTGGTTAAGATTCGTAACTCAACATATATAAGAAATGTGTGGCCTCTCAACCAAGAAGGGAATCCCAACAATGCAATATGAGGATAATGCTGCTTGAATGGCTCAGTTAAAGGAATGTTACATTAAAGGCAATAGAACAAAACATATATCACCAAAGTTCTTTTTTACTCATGACCTCTAAAGGAAAAGCGATATTAATGTTCAACAAATTCTCTCAAGTGACAATCTAGCATATTTGTTCACCAAAGCCCTTCAAACTATAACACTTGAAAAGCTGGCACAAAAGATTGGAATGCATCATTTCAATGATTCAAAGAATGACATCATTAGCAAAAGTATAGATATATGCTACACTTTGTTTTCCTTCACCAATTTTTTTTATAAGGTTTTTAATGAGGCAGTATTCTTAATACAAGAGACATTCAAGGGGAGTGTTATGAACTTATGTAAATTCATGTACAAATATCCATTGAACTCTCCCATGTACTCATATATATGAACTTTTCGATATACCGCTTTGTGAAAGAACATTTCTTTTAATTTATGTAAATGTACTCATTACACCCTTTTTCTGAAAATTCTTTCTCCCATCTTATATGTATACCTATAAATAGAGGCCTTGCTATTGTTACACTTTAAAAGGGAAATGAAATTGTCCTCTTGTTCATTCATTGCTTATCTTTTAAAAGTTGTTCTCTTGAGCATTATTTTACATATTATTTAACATTAATATTAATATTATTCTCTTTTTATCTCTTGATTTTCATTGAGGATTGGGCAATTCACATAAATGAAAAAAACTCATAATATTTGAGAAAGTTCGTAACATTTGGAAATGATTTATGACCTTTAGAAAAGTCCAAAACTTACGAAGAAGGTTTGTGACATAGGAAAAGATTTGTATTTTATAATGATTAAAAAGAAATTCTATCCTAAAGAAGATCCAAGTTAAAAGTCATATTCATATAGCATCATCCGATAATCTTTTATGATTATTTCATTTATAATTATTTTTCTTATTTTATATTATAAGAAAATCTATTATTTCTTCCACTTACTTAAAGATACAAAATTTATGATAATCATGTTGAAAGTAAGCATGAAAATTAGAAGAATCCCATTTCAAGAAAAGCTTAGTTGGTGAAGATGAAGAATGTGGTTTCATTTAGCATTGAGGCTAATGGTTTGATTTAGCATCGAGACTAGTAGTAATAAATTGAACTTTTAACATGCAACTATTAATTTCATGATAGTATATCTACCTGGAAGATGACAAATGGGATCATTTCAGCATCTTTCACTAGTGGACTCCTCATATACCTGCAAACAGACTAAGGATGTAGATAATGTTGCAACTCATATATCATAAATTTAAGAATTTAAGATTTATAACCAATATTATAAATCTATTAATCCCTATACAAAAACTTCTAAAATAATACATAGCATCAAGATGGCAGTGAAATAAGAGTTTCCAAAATGAATTTGCACTTGTATAATAAGAGTTTCAAAAACAAATAGAAACAAATCACTAACTTCTACCTTTTTCAATCAATAGCTTCAAGAGAAGGAAGATATAGAAATTAAAACAAAATAATTTATGATAATATTCCAATGTAGTAAGGAACTTTGACCTTTATCCATATGTCAACTAACAGAAGTGAAGATGCAAAACCATTTTAAATATACTACTGGAAAGCATTATTAATTTACTAATACTATAGAATTGTTTATGATACATGTATAAGTTCATCATACGATTAATTAAATGGGACAAAACTAAAGCCAAGAGCATAGCTTCTCAAAGCATGTGACTAATATACACCATATAGAACATCTTGTGACTACTAATCAAAACAGATTGCAATAATGATTGCTAGGTAAATGAGAGTTTCATGTTTTAAAGTATTCTGTGCATGTGAAACGCATGGAGTTCATTTATCTTTGATTTTTCAAGTCACACCATGCACCAATAAAACTTGGTCAATTGACATCGTAGGGCATTGCTAGCCTTAGAGGTTATTAGATTAGTAATACTCTAAGCTATACTGGTTTTTACTGGTTTTGAATGTTGAAAAAGGCAATTTTGAACTAACAATAT
>JANHAO010015504.1:0-14813 GCA_026873985.1 Saraca asoca | reverse complement strand
AAAATATCTGTGTCCAGTTTATCTTCATTCTTCTCAATTTTACTTTAGTTGTGAATCTGCTGTGTACCATAATCATCCCAACAGTATATATTAATATTATAAATAAAATTTACACCCACATGATTAAAAAAAAAACAGTTGGCAAAGTGATGCATTTGTTGGCTATAGTGTAATCCGAGTTTGGATTGAGTTGACCATGTCATACGGGTTTTCAGGTTTGGACCACTTCTCATCAAATCAAATTGAACCAACTACAGAAATGGATATACAGGTTAATAGGGACCGCTTTAAGTATCGGATCCCTGTTAAATCGACAGGACTGAATTTGTAAACACTGGGGTAAAGGTTAGAGCCTTGTCCAACCCTTTCCTTCTCCCACTCCCCTCCCCCTTCCCCAAGACTAAAACAAAAATAGGAAGAAAAGGTTAAAACAAAAATTAAATTAAGGAAGGAAAATTCTTAGTAACAAAGAAAAAAGAAAAGAAAACTTTCTAAAAAAAAGAATTTGAATTAAATATTTTTCATATTTCAAGACAGAAGGAAGATTTGAGAAAGAAAATTCCTTAGTAATTCTTTTTAGGTTAAATTATTCTTTAGGTCTCAATGGTTTTACTATGTTTCTATCTATGTATTTACATTTTGAAAATTTTTAATTGGGTATTTACAATTTTGAATCAAGTCTAATTAAAAATTTATTATCAACTTCTATATGTCAAAATGAAATTGATGACATGATGACCTAACACTTATTCTTGTGGGCTCTTATAGTAGGTGTCTTTAAGTCATAAGACTTTCACACACACAAAATTGGGATCAAATTCAGAATGCAATAGAAGGCAAAGCTTTTTAAAAAACATTGGAAAACCTCAAAACCTTCAAATAATTGTTCTACTATAAAATATGATCAATCTAACATACAAATGCAGTTACTTAAGTATATTTTTACAGCAAAATAATATATTTAATCATGTTGTAAAAATAGTTTATTTGAAAAGACTCAATGGCTAGTTTCCAATAACTATATTTCAATGACTAGTTTTTAACAACCATATTTCTTCTCCTATTAAAACCCACGAAAAAAAATTTCTCTATCCTTTTTTTAACTTCTTGTTTATCTTTAAGCTCTATATTTACTTATAGATAATTTCTCTTACCAGGTTAACATTTCGTGGACTTGCAACTGTTTTGGTCATGCAATCAAAACAGAAGAAGCTATTAAATCCTATGGGTAGCTGTATTAAGCTCTGCACAAAGAGAAAGAATTATCCAATTAAGGATAGTGAACATACATGCCTCAAACTTCTATTTTTTTAACAATCTCAAGAATAAATGGAGTCCAAACAAAATCCTTTGCCCGACAACACCAACACCAATGAGGTCATTCCACAACCTCCACTCGTACAACATGTTGTTACTACTATATTTAATCACTTACCACCATATTCAAAGCTGTTCCCAAACATGTCAAAGATAAAGGTATTTGATGGTCAAAACTTTAGAAGATTGCAAGAGCAGATTTCATCAATTATGGACATACATGATGTAACTTGAAGACTCACCAATACAAAAACTGAATAGAAGAGATTAATGCATTTGACAAAACCCATTATCAAGTGTTTACACTTCAAGTGCATTCTTCAATTATGATTAACTTATTCAACTTTAATTTTGAGAATTGGAAATAAAATTTATGTTTATAACTTCCAATTTGTAAGGAAATTAATTCGATTAATAATTATGCTTTGACTTTGTATAATAGAAAGGATGTCATTCCTATAATTCTTAGTTTGTTTTTTTTTTAATATTGTGTCATGTGTTGTGATACATTTCATAGTGACATCCAGATTTTAATTTTTCTTACTGTACGATTATAGGTGATTTGGCATGTGATTATGCCAAAACTTAGGTCGTAATGTTTCTATGGCATGCTTGTCTATTTTAAGTATGTTATTTTCTAGCCCATTTGATGACGTACACTAATTGTGATTTTGGAATTGTTATGTGCTTTTATGGCTTATCTTCTTCTATGGGATTTTATTTAATTGTTTCTAGAGCATATATATCTTTCAATTCAATGATTTTACAAGTATAATTATTCCTCTTAGATGGAGGAATTTTGTCTTAGGTGGTAGATTCGCTTGTTTATGTTATTTGATCCTAATCTAATAATATTAGCATTGATACATGCTTAAATTAATAAAATAAATGCTAAATATTCTAATTTATCATAGAATTAAATGCATGTAATATTTTGTCTAGTGTATATATATTTGTATAATTGCATAATAGTACATAATTATTATGTTATTTTGTGGAAAAAAAAAGAATAATGGTGAATTTATGTGATGCATAGTGTTTCTTACAAATAATAATATTTAATATATTAATTAATTCTTTATGCATGACTTTGTCATTTTCATGTCATAACTAGTGTTGATATGCAATAAAGAGGCCAACGATTTTCTTTTTAGTTGTGCTAAAAAAAAACCTAAAATAGTAATTTTTGTTTTGAGACACAATAGTTTTTATCTCACTGTTAATTAATTGAAATTTTAGGAGATAACTTACTCTATTTATCTCAAATGCAGAGGATATTTTATTTGAATTAAAAGAGGGTATGTTTATTTATCCAATAATATATCAAGTACTTATCATATTTATAACTACTTTATGAATAGTGGGGTGGAAAAATAATACAAATATATTGTATGATTAAATAATTACCTTGTGAAATTGCCCACATATTATATTGCGTTATAATCGCATGTGATTATGTTATTTTTGACTATCTGAGAAGGCAGAAATAGATTTGTAGTTTTTTGCAATGATAAATAATATTTAATGATATTATTTATTGACATGTGTATACTTGTAAAAAAAAAACAATATAATGTTGTAATTCAAGAAATAACCCAACATGCCATATTATGGTATATTATAATTTTATTTTTTTTGTCAAGAATCAAATTCTTAGCATATTTAAATTTTTTTTTTTGTGAGCTAATTACTTTTATATTATTTTGAAGAAAATATATGGATAACAGAAAAGGAGAATTTCTATATGCTTTAGCCATCCTATTAACAAAATAATATTGGATTTTTATTGTATATGTGATTTTTTTGGTTAATAGTTGAGTTTAAATATTTGGAAAAGATATATCTATTGACCCTAGTTTTTTAATTATTCTAATAAAAAATTGTTCAAATCCCAATTATGCTTTTTGGAATATTATTATATTTATTGAGATATGACTTTTAATGTGTGTGTGTGTGTCTATATATCAGAAAAAAAAACTTATTTTATGATTTTTGGGATGAAGGGTTAACATCTAAGTTTAAATATTTGAAATTGTGGTGGTATTTATTTAACATTATGCCTCTTAAGCATAAGGAAAAAAAAATCTTAGTGCATGGTTATTGATTGTGATGATCATAATGTTAATTAAATTATTTTTTAGTAATTTACTTGATTTTGATATCATCATAGAGACAAAAAAAAATATTGAATTCTTTGAATACTTTAATATGTATGCATGAATATGTGTAGATGATGAATATTTGATCTTATATACTGCAACAAATTTTTATCTTTGAATTTTATACCAAGACATGGGAAGCTAGTGTCATTTTAGGTGATGAATGATAATGATATAATGTCACGCGAACTTTATAATGAGAAACTTAGTTCAAAAATTATAACGTGACATTTTTATCATTATTTACATGCTAATACACAAATAAAGAAAATTTTGGATATTTCCATTCCTCAGTCTAAATATGCTCAGATTATTAGGAGTTTGATGCATTTAATAAATTTCTTTAGATCTAACATTTTTTATGTTATGTGTAGACTAAGTAAATACACTCATAATCACGATCATGATCATCATAATACATTAAAAAGACTACTGAAATATTTGAGAGGTGCCATAAAATGTTGTATTCTATACAATAGATTTCCCATTGTATTAAAAATATATAGCGGTGCTATTTGGATCTTTGATTCATATGAGACAAGATCCACTAGTGATTTTGTATTCACCCTTGGTAATAGTGAAGTGACTTGGAAATCATCCAAACAAATAATTATAACTAAATCTATCCTAGAATCAAAATTTATGACTCTAGAGATGGCTAGAAGTGAAGTTGAGTGGACAAGAAATTTCCTATCTGATATACCTTTAGGTGCAAAACCAATGCCTTCAGTATCAATATGTTGTGATTACTAAGCGGTGATAGCCATTGCAAAGAACAAATCTTTTCATGGCAAAAATTGACATATTTGATTAAGACATAATGTGGTGAAGCAATTGCAAAAACACTAAAAAAAAAAAAAAGTGGAACATCTAGGGGGCAATTAAGCCTCATCATTGGAGGCAATTCAAACCACCTTTAAGTACATCATGGGTGGTTCCTTTAATCGCCACAAAATTGGCTGCCTTGCATACATTGGTAGTGGTTTAAAGTAACCATTGGAGATCTATTTCTGGATGTCATTTAGTGACGATTTAGTTTGCGATGGTTAACAGTCACTAAAAAATCATTTGTAACCACCTCTAATTTTTCTGCAAAATTATCTTAAATTGACAGTGGTTTAGAACCACTCCTATGTTTTAAAAAAATAAAGGATTTTTCAATTTGAAAGCAGTTGCTAATCGCCCCTAATATTTATTTGAAAATCAATATAATAATAATTAAAACACATTTCCTTAAATATTCCTTTTAATTATTTATCTAAACTTAAATATTCCCATAAACTTTAATGAAAACCAATATAATAATAATTAAAACACATTTCATAAAATTTAAAAGGTTAAATGGAATTCATCTCATACATTATAAACAAAAAATATATTCAAAGGTTAAATGTCCTATATATATCTAGATAAATGGGAAAAAAATAATAAGACTATTGAATCTAAAGCAATTGCATGTGATCAAAGGCATCCTTGTCGTTATTACTACCTCCTAAAGATTTTCTTGCATGCATTAGTAAATTTTGATACTATGGGGATAGCACATGAACTTCATCAATATCATCCTTTAAGAAGCATAGAAAATGAATCAATAATCTCTTCATTCGTGCTCTGTGTAATTAGTTTTCACTTGCTAAAATATTTCATACCATATGAAACACTCAAATTGCAATCATGCATCTAGGACAATACTAATGAAGGAATGTTTTATAGCATCTACATATTTATGAAAGAATCAAATTTCAAGATAGTAGGTTTATTAGGAAAAATTTTCCTTTTTTTTTGGAAGCAATAACAAGCCACCAACTCATGTACATAATGCCCATAGTTGAAATCTAAACTATTGAAGAGTGAAAATATCCAAATACATAGTAAAAAAATAATAAGACTATTGAATCTATAGTAACTTTGTGCAAAGGCATCATTATCGTTATTACTACCTCCTAAAGATCTTCTTACATGCATTAGTAAATTTTGATACTAGGGAGATTGCATATGAACTTCATTAGTATCATCATTTAAGAAACATAGAAAATGAATCAAAAATCTCTTCATTCATGCTCTGTGTAATTAGTTTTCACTTACTAAATATTTCATATCATACGAAACATTCAAATGGCAATCATGCATCTAGGTCAATATTGATGAAGGAATGTTTATAGCATCTAAATATTTATGAAAGAATCAAATTTCAAGGTAGTAGGTTTAATAGGAAAAATTTTCCTTTTTTTTTTGGAAGCAATAACAAGTCACTAACTCATGTACATAATGCCCATAGTTGAAATCTAAACTATTGAAGAATGAAAACTTTAAAATAATAATAATAATAGATATTACTATACTATTAAAGTGTCGGCACTAAGAAGATATATTTTTCCTTAGTTGGTTCCAGTACATATCCTATATATTTAATTATAAAATAAAATAACATGGAATTAAAAAACTAAGTGAAATCAAAGGCCAACTTTATGGAACAAACAAAACTCAGAAGATGAATAACATCAATATATCTAAGCTCCTGCAAATTTTGTTCACAATTACTAGGTAGTAATGGTAGCTATTATTGTTTCGCAATCTAATCTTTTGAGAAAATGCACTAAATCTCAACCTCTAAAGAAACACACTATAAAGGAACTAAGATGAAAGACTAGGGTTAAGCTTTTACAAGGCAAACATAAGAGAAAAACAATGATTTAAAATGGATATGTGGTTAGCATATACAAGATTTTAAGAATGCAGTAGAAGTTTAGAGGATATTTATATTGAAGTAAACAACAATCATCTTGAACAATGATGAAGAAAAGAAAAAGAAAGAGATAAAAGGAATTTTATCCCAAGAATACAAGTTCTTATTAGCTCAATCTCAACTCTTGTCATACAATTCAGTGATTGCTCAATCAAAATGCAATACAATATTAGGGCCTTCACATAAACTATACATAAGGGTAAATCATCTACTCATTCAAGGAAACACCTAATAAAGCAATCAAATAGAAAACATCAAGATTTAGTGGGAGTATAGCCCTAGTTCAAGAACACATTTGATAATGAAATACTCTAAGTTAACTATGTGGGTCACAACTACATATTATAATGTGCGAAAGTGGGGTGACAAAAATAGTGTAACAAAGTTGGAAGACTTCAAGCATCACAATAATGATTATAAATTTGAGTTTACGTAGGTCACAGCTATACCAAAAAACACACTATTCACCAACAAAATTAAGAGTTAGCATCACATAAGGATGTGTTAGCAATAGTTAAGAATCAACTTAATAGCTTTTCAATTCCCCAAAACAACACAATCAAATTGTTCTGCATTTATATATATACATATATATACACACACATATAGTACTTCATAGCATTGTATACATACATATATTTACATTAATATGACACTTTTATGTCTAGAGTTAAACTAAGAAAATCATTGGTTATTAACTATATTCTATTCTTTTGATTGAACTATGTTTTAGTGAAATTGTCTTAATATAAATACTATCAAATACTATGAAATAGCCAAATGAAAACTGATAATTCTACTTTCATTAATTAATATACCATAGTGTCTTATTATACACCACAAACATTTTCCACAAACACATAAAACCAAAAATGTACCTGTTGAATTGCAGTTGCATTGTTACCATGATAAGGTGGTATGAGCCCTTCCATCTCCTTAATGTAAGTCATGATGGCATACATTTGTTCTTTTGTTCTAGCCAACTAGTCCTTAGTTTGATATATCTTGTCTTTGGTTTGCAAAAACTCATATTTTAGGCTTTCAACCTCTTCTTATGATGTTGGATTAGTGCCAGAGGTGCTAATAGAGTGGATTCCACAAGAACTAGTCACAAACCCTTGTGTTAGGCAAACACCTATGTCTAGCCCACGTACACAGCTTGAATACTCCTTCCTAAACACTTTTTCAAAAGTATCGTTTGAAGATAGCATTAAATGCTATGAATGGTCCTCTTGGCTTAAAGCTATATTTAGTTTCTCCTACATAAATGCAAAAAAGAAATTAAAATGTGAAATAATTAATACTACAAAGGTAATAAAACTTTACACTCTTCTAGTGTATGGCATCCCACAACCTTGCTTGATAAACTAGATGTCCATTATCCTTTTCCAATCATTTCAACAAAAGCATTTAATTTAAATGAATCTAGATTAGCAAAATTTAATTTATTAAAAGATATATGTTATTCTACCATCTCATCCATTTTGTGAGAAAATGTCTTAAACCCCATAATATGTGGAATGGTCTACTTGCTTATATTCAATGCATTCTACTTGCACATTTCTTGCATAAATAAAATTAGGCATTCATATAAGTGTAGTTATAATAAAAATTTGATTAATTATCTTGTGTTTTTATTTTTTACGAATGATAACATAGTCTTTCCATTGCACTCTAATGATACCCTTTGAGCAATTTTGATCAACATTTTACTCCTTTGTCAAGCTAAGGTCAAAATGCTTGTTGTACAAAGCCAATCTATGATTTCTCCACCTCACACCAATGACTTGCTTAGAAAACCAAATGCCCATTTCATCATTTGGAAAGTGAAAGTATGGCTATGACAAAGACAAAAACATTAGTAATAGAATGAAACATAAATTGTAAATATTTAAGTAGTACTTTACAAACCATCACCTTTCTAGCCACCACATTATCTTTAACTGTGTTCAGCATGGTGGTCAATTCTTGTAATATATCAGAAATTTGGTCCTAGCCAAATGACCCATGCTCAAACAAAAAGTCCTCCTCCTTCTTGTATATGATGAACCTGATTGTCTACTTGAATTATAACTTTTTCTTCATCTAAGGTCCAAACTTGTTCAACCTTTAACTTCTTAACTTTAACCATACCCTTCTTATCTATTAAGATAAGTATAAAATATTGGTGCAAAATAAACTCAAACATAAAAGAAAATGATATATTGTAGTTATCTATCATGTTGCAATACCATCTACTTCTAGGTTTCCTCATCCTAGCATTAGAAGATGATGTATAAGGAGCATCATCCATCTTAGAATCTTCTATTTCAACTTTTAGGTGTTCCATCCTAGGACCATCAAGTTGTGTGGGCTTTGGGGACTGTGTGAGTTTTGTGGACTCTATACGCTATGTAAGATATATGGCATGTGTCTATTGTGTGGGATGTGTAGACCATATGGGATGTGTAGGATGTGAATGTGAACGCTAAATAGGGGCTGAAACATCTTGAGGGCATTGTGGAGGAGTAGACTGGGTACTTGATTCTCGTTTACTACCTTAAACTCTAGGACGTTTTGACTTAGGCATATCTGTAAAACAAATGTCAATAATCTAAAAATAATATTGAAATTCTTTAGTTAAGTAAGCTCACATTGAGATAAACCAAATTCACAAAATTCTTGTTGCATATTCACAAAATTTTTAACAAAGTAATTTGACATTGAAACAAATCATAAATGATGCATATTTACAAAATTCTTTAACAAAGTAATTTGACATTGAAACAAATCATAAATGATGTATATTCATAAAATTCTTTAACTATTTTGACAAATTCTCATATTCCTTCACATTTGTTTCTAAATTGGAGTTTCCAAGTGGTCATCATCTTCATCTTCCATGCCAATTGAATCTTCTCACCATCATGCTCAAAAAAAATTGCTTAACTCTTGCTAAGTGAATGGTTCAAGCTTACACATTTCATCATCAACGTCCCTTCCCATGTCATATAAGTCTTTTGGCTTGGGATGAACAACAACATTTCACTCTAAAGATACTTAATCTTCTACAAAATAAATCATTTGAGCTTAGGATGCATAGATGAAAGGCTCATACTCGTCACATTCACTAATGTGAATCATTCTATTGAAATTTATAATATTAAAGCTTGAAGCATTCTTTTTAAACCCTCTATCATTAGTCGTGTCAGCACACATATATTTAAAGAGAGTCACAGATTTTTCATAGTAATTGAGCTCAATGATATCTACCATATGGAATATCAAAATCCTCCTTATTGACATCTTAATGGCTAGAAACATAGTTGCTAGTAGAAACTATGAAAACTCTAAAATTCTATATTTTCAATTCATTTTCTCAAGCTAATGTTTGAAACTTATATCCATTAACATTAAATGATAAAAACCTCCTAGCATTTGGAAAAGGTCCTTGGGCTAGTTGCTCTAAATCATCCAACATGGTACCAACAACATCATCCATGAAAAGCTAATAAAAGAAAATTATTTTTTACAAGTATGCCTCATAAAATAAATAATTCTGTAGTAACCATCTTTTACAATTTACCTATCTGGAAAACCATTTAGCAAAATATTTGCTAACTATCTTCTGCTACTCAGTAGAGAAATGTGTCCAACTCCTTATTCTTCTCTTCACATATAGTCTAAATTCCCTACAGGCAACCGCTAGGCCGAGTAATCTCATGAAAGATAGTAAGGAATGTGGACATCGTTATAGATACATACTCCATAAATGGATCAACCTCTTTGTAATTAAATAATATATATCGATGTGTCTGTATCTTTTCCATAGACGTTAGTATGAAACTAGAACCGCTACCTACTAATCTAACTATCTTGGGAAAGATAGTAGACACTTCTTCACATTCAATATCATTTGGTTCATCATTAACGTGTCTCATTCGATTGAACCTTATTTCAATTCCTTCTAAATATCTTGAACAAAATATAAAACACTCTTTGGATATGTACCCTTCAGCAATGGAACCTTCTAGTTAAGCCTTATTACTTCCATAAGACTTTATATGTCCCAAATATCTACATAAAGGAAGATATCATTAATAAAGAGAGAGAGAGAGAGAGAGAGAGAGAGAGAATTATAGGTTTACACTTAAATGGATAAATCAATTATTACTTTCTAATAAGGTACATCCACTAGTACTGTACTTGGCCTCCCAATTATAGTTCATCAACTACAAGACCACACAAATGAACCATAATTAGGGGAACAAGATTTCTAAATGAAAAAAAAATGTAAGAACAATTTGTGTTGGACATTCTCAAAGTCACTAGGGTAAAAAATTTTACTACATATTTGTCTAAAATATGAGCTTAACTCAATTCATACTATAATCACTCTGTCTAACAACACATTACATATTGCAATGGGTAGTAATTGCTCTATAAATACATAACAAACATAACTTTTCAATCCAAACAACTTGTATTGTTTTAAATCGATGTACCTAGAAATGTTGCTTAAATACACATCAGGCATCTTCATATTCTTCAAACTTCTAAAGAATACATCCTTCATTGTAGCTTTCATTGTAAATAGACATGGTTGATATTTCCCTTTATCATTAGGCTATAAATCCCTTCTTATGCCCATTACCTAAAGGTCTTTCCGAGCATTAAGATGTTCTTTTGTTGTTCACTTTCATTCAATAAAGTGTAAATGATACTGTTAAACATTTTTTTTATGCATGACATCAATACTATGATGTAAAATGTTAGTTTCCCAATATGGAAGTTAGAAGAATATAGACTTCTTCTTCCATTGTTAAGAATCCACTTCACCATTGTTGCATTAGCTCATTTCCCTTTAGCTTCCCCTTCTACTAACTTCGCAAATGTAACATTAATGTTCTCACTTGTTTGAAGATTTATGTGCATGACAATACTTTTAGAGGGTTTCTAAACTCTTGAGTCCCATCAATGTGAAGCCACATCAACCGAAACCTATGATTCACTCTACGAAAATGATGATGCCCCCCAAAACACCATTTTTTACTATGAGGCAAATGCAGTGGAGTTGCTTCAAAATTATAAGTTGGGCAAGCTAATCTAGTGTGTGTATCATAGTCAAATAGGGTACCAAGCCCTAGGATATCACTGATTGTCCACATTAGTGCCACTTGCATTTTGAACATTGCATATATTGAAACATTATAGGTGCCCACACCCTTCATCCATAAGTTTTCCAACTCTTTTATATGAGGTTGCAAATACACATCTATGTCATTGCCTAGCATGCATTTATCCAGAATGATCATTGAAAGAATGAACAAGGTTGGCTTCATGCACATCCAGAGAGGCAAATTATATGGTATCAAAATTACAAGCCAAATGCTATAACAAGTACTCATGATTCTAAAAAAATTGAAATCATTACTGGCTAGACGTAGTTAAACATTTTGAGGATCCGAAGCAAATTCAAGGTAAGTCAAGTTAAATTTCTTCCATGCTTCAGAGTCTCTTGGATGCCTCATCAAGCCATCATTACAATTCCCAGTTACATGCCATCTAATATGCTCAGTCGTCTTAATAAACACATATAAGCTTTGTAACCTTTGTTTAAGTGGAAACTAGTGTAACACTTTCGTTGATTATTTCTTTTTCTTCCCTATAGCTTTTTCCTTCTATCTAAATGTATGACATCTCTTATATGTTTCCCTATTGTCATCATCCCCCCAATACAACACGTAGTCATTCAAACAAGCATATATTTTAGTGTAATTAAGCCTAAGTTAGGTGATGATTTTCTTAGCCTTGCATAATGAACTAAGGATCTTACAATGCTCAAAGATATCTTTCAACAATTCCATGACCATTATCATAGCATTATCAGCCATGTCGCACAGGCACTTGATATGATATAATTTTATCAGAAATGATAATTTTGAGTACTTCATACACCGTTCATAAAGTTCTTAATTTCCATCATTAAATAACCCATAAAACTTAGCAGAAGCTTCATCCATCCTATCACCCGATAGCTCATTATTATCACTTGCAACTTCATGAGATGGTTAAGTTCATTGTCGTCATTCAGACTACCAAACCCAAATGCAACATTGATCATATCTTATATAAGGTTTTTGAGACCTATATTTTGAGGAGTTTCTATCATATGTGCTCTATGAGAAGATGCTTCAGGTATATTCCATTCTCCATGACATACCCACTTAGTGTATTCAATTGGAAATTGCTTCCGAGTCAAGTGGTCATATGCTTCAGCACTAATCCATCACTTTTTGAATTTATAACTATGACAAAGATATATTATTCTCTCTTCGATGAATTATAGCTCAAATGCAAAATCAAGAATTATGTCCAATTCTTCCTTATACTCATTTGTATTCCTTGACTACCTAATCCAAGACTTATCTATGGTATTAATCTAGAATACAAGGAAGGTATTATATATTGTTGTCACTCTTGAATATAAATATTCAAATATAAATATAAATATAAATAATTATTAAGTAATTAAAATAATTAAGTAATTTAAATAAATAATCATTAATAATTATTAAATAACTATGGTTATTCTAAGTAGCTTATGTTTTGAAGGATGTGTTTATCACATATTACAACATAAGTCAATATATCTTTAATCTATAGTAGGAGCAATTCAAATCCTTTGCAATTATATTATTCAGCTATCATCAAGTGAACATAGACAAAACAATAATTGTATAATAATGAAGCCTCAACGTAGCTTCATTATTATAGAAATGAAATTTCCAAATTGTAACTTTATCCTCTAGCCTCGTCTTTCTATAATCCTTGAAAATTCCTTTAAGGCTACAATTCAATGTAAAAACTGAAGGAGGAATCAAACCTTGCAAAAAGTTCTTTGCAATTGAAAATGGTATCAGCCACACCAATTCCTTCCATATTTCTCCACTTAGATTGTTAGTGCTTAAATCCAAGTACTGTAATTTCCAGCATTGATCAAAGCACTTATCAATCCTACCAATCAAGTTATTCCCAGAAACATTCAAAGTCATCAAATTGTCACAGATGACAAGAAAATTCTATCCAAGTTGCCCATAAATCCTATTAATAAACAAATCCAAATTTTGTCCAAGACCTAAAATCAAATTTAGCCCCAGTATGTCCAAAGTGTTCAAAAGATACTTTAAGAGTTTAGAAGATAACTAAGAAGAAAAATCATGATAATATGCCTACTCCTTTAATTTCCAAACTAGGTACATATTCTCTAATCTAGTGATATATAAAAAGCAAGCATAGATGATATAGAACACCTTTTTTCACTCTTATAATGAAAGAGCTAATCCTAAAATAATACAATCAAAATCATCTAATTAGTACAAACAAACACAATCAAACTTATCTTATTATTTCAAATATACACAAACCGATCTGCTTTGCAAGTAGACTTGCTTAAGCCTTTCCATAAAAAAAAAACAAAACAACTCTTGATATATGAAATCAGTAGGGTTAAAATCAAAATAACAATATGATAGTATCATGTAAATATTTTTCATACTCAAAGGCTAATAATTGCTCATACTTAGATAGCTCAAATTAGATCCAAAAACCAATTCTGTACATGAAGATAACAATATCATACTTTTTCCATAAAAAATCTCTAAGCATCTAAAAAATTATTTCATTAGCTTGCAAAAACAAACTAACCTAAAAGTTTCAATCAAGCTCGAACGGTGATGTCATTATGGTGAGCTAGAGAAGAAGTCAAGTGGAGGTATGCCAGCGAACTGCTGGTTCATGTCTTTGAAGGGAATTGATAGAGGAGGAAAGCATATGAATCACTTGCTACTTGCAAGTGTTCATATTTCACATCCTATAAAAAATTCTGATCGTGAATAATTACTCAGCTAATTTCATTCCAAGTTTTATAAGTAATGAGTATTTAATTAGATTAAAACTTTTAAATTTAATATAATAGAAAGTTTCATCTTTATGATAGTTATGGTTTTATTCAATTATAAAATAAAAATCAAATATACTATGAATGGCTGACTTCTTAGGAAGTATATAAGACTATCAATTTAACATATAATGTGTTGTCTAGTCTGAAAATTAATTGTAAAAAATACTACCATTGAGAGGTGATGATAAGGGGACCAAGTGGTGTTTAGAGTGCCTAAAGCCATTAGAAGCAGTTGAATGTATATTTACAAAAAGCACATTCATGTGGCAATAATCACTTATCAGAAGTCAGGATCACTACCCTACCTGCCAGCCGATTCCAAGTCCTTAACCGAAACTATGGACTCCAACTTTTGCCAAAGAGAAATTAATTATATCAATCAAGTTTGTTGATGTTATCGTCTCTCTACGAGTCTATATACACAGAGAGAATGTTCTAATACATTAGACATAAGATTTAATGTGATGCTATTTGCAACTATTATCATTGACAATATTTTATAATGAAAATTGAAAATTTAATTTAAACTAGCTTATATATATATATATATATATATATATATAGAGGGTGTGTTTGGCAAAATTAGCTGATAAGCTAGCTGAAAGCTTATAAGCTAAAAATTAGCTGAAAGCTGATAGCTGTTAAGCTA
>JANHAO010015503.1:0-14794 GCA_026873985.1 Saraca asoca | reverse complement strand
TTTAAATCAGAGAAAAGTATTATAGTAAAGATCTAAAGCCAAAAAATCTCATACAAACAGAGGATCTCCACATGAATCTTCACTAGAACCCTATGTGTGTTATGTGTGTAATATAACAGAAAAATCACAGAGGAAACCAAGATCTGCAATCTATAATCCGAAATCCAAGCACAGAAAAGAGAAATTGATAAATTTTAAAAAGGAAAATTAGAAAAACCTGAAGTTGAATTGTCAATGCGAGCTTTGGCGTCTGTTGAAGCACGAAGAAACGTGAATAAGCTTCGTCTGGTGCAGCCGTTCTGAAGGGCAAATTTGGAAGAAAATTGGAAAAGCTTCCAGCTGAGAGCTAATGTGCTAGTTACACTTACGTTTCAGAAGAAGTTATAAGCTAGTAGAATAAGGTTCTTTACCAAACAGCACTACTGGGATGAAACTAGCTTATAAGCTGGTCAAATAAGCTAGCTTTGACATGCCAAACACAGCCATAGGACCCACAAATCTGAGCAACAGTATAAAAAAGAATTTTAGATTTCAGGTAAGTTATTAACCAGTAATTCAGCATCAGTGCAGGGCTACAACCAAAATAAATTGCAGGGCATGAACATGGTAAATTGCCACAGCTCCAAATTGCACATCAAAAAGTCAACTTTTACGTTAAGTTCAATTAAAAAAAAAGTATCATTCTTTTCAAATTCAGACAATTTTATTTATCATCTGTTATGAAACACAAATTTGTTAGGCATAAATCACTGTATTTTCTCCTCTTACCATATGACCCTAGTTCTTCGTAGCAGTTGCTTGTAGGTCAGGATACATGGCATGGTAACCTTGTTAAATCAACTGTACATGAGGGTACATAGTAGGAATCTGTATTTTACAAAAGGATCTGATCATAATGAGCTCAACCAGGACAAGCAATCCAATATGCATGTCAGAGTAACTAGTATATATAGCAACAAATTCCTCTGCTGTATATGACTCTTACCCCATCTCTGCCAAATTCCCCTCACGCTAAATTTCGGCATAAACTCAACCTGCAACAAGACAATAAGATTCTAAGGAAAAAAATCTACTTGAAATGGATACTATTCATTTAGAGACCACTAGAATTAAAATTCAGCATCTATTTTGCTTTTCCTTTCTTTTTTTTTTTTTTTGGTTTGGAAGCGTAAGTGAAATATAAATTGCAATAAAAAATTACCGTAGAACCTGCATAGAGAGAGAAAGTAAAGCATTGAAAAGCCCATGAACATGTATGTTATCTAACAAACTACCTTGGATGGTGATATTCATTATCCAGTCACAAGGAAAACCAGTCCTCATTGTAATTTCCAATTCACTAAATTGTTTGGAGTTCAACATTCAACATAATGAATACAGTTTCTTTTCTTTTAAACACCATTTCCAATCTATCAAAAAACAAGCCAAAAAAACTACCAAAAAGTTCCCTGAACTAATAGTAGGTGCACTGTTAAAAATTTTTGGGTGTGTTTGAAAGTGTTTTTATTTTTTTGTTTTTAAAAACTGTTTTTGAAACTGAGATGTTTTTAAAAAATATTTTTAAAACAAGGTTTTAGAACAAAATTTTTTAAATTATTTTTAAAAACAGTCCTACCAAACAAATTTTTTTATTTTAAAAACAACCCATTGTTTTCAAGAATAGAAAACTGTTTTTAAAAACAGTAATCAAACAAGTATCCTGTTTTGTATAACAGGATTTATGCATCTCAATACCAACACATGATCAAGATATTCCTAGAAACCAGTAAAACATTTTTAGAGTAAAAAACAATTATCATTGCAAAACAGGTCAAATGGGCAACACATGAACACAGCAACTTTCTTGATTTTTATACCAAGTGCCAGTGATATCGAAGAAAAGTCAATATTAAAACCTAATAATTAAAAACTAGCACAGAATCACTTATTTCTTCCATGTGAGATTGGGAAATCCAAATTCCATTTTTCATTTGATCCTAGAGCAATTCAAATCGCAGAACAACAATAGAAAAAAAAAAAAAAAGGAAATAAGACAGGAAAATAGAAAGAGAACCTGGAGTTTCCTTGCACGAATCGCGAGCAAACCAGACACAGAGCCAACCCTCAGCATTTTCGGTTCCTAGCACAATTCAAATCTTAGAAGCAATGGCTCAGGGTTTCAATTGAATTCTCAGTTCCTAAAATGGATCGAAACCAATTTTGCTTTGTGCGAAACGCAAAGCATCAGGACTGTATTCGCACTAAAAGTTGTGTTCAATGGCGGTTCCTAAAAATGTCGTTGATAAACCGCCATTGAATCCCCTACCTTTAATTTTTCTGAGAAATCACGTGGGTGGTTCATGTAACCGCTGCCTATGCTAGAGTTTAATGGCGATTAAAGCATCCGCTGCTGTAAACCCACCACCAAACGCCCATTTTCCAGTAGTGCATGGGTTCAATCCCCATGCATCCCATTCCTCCACGCCCCTCACTGACCAAAAAATAAAATAAAATAAAATTGCTGCTTGCAACAACAGGTGTAATAGAGTAGATCACTGCATCAAGTTGATACAAAAGCTCTTTTCCTCTCTTGTAGGTGTGTTAATCACAAAAATGATCAATCCACACTTGTTTTGGACTTGGCCGTGGGTATTGCACAACCTCATTAGAGGTCCAATTGTAAATGTGAGTGATGAATGTAGAGGAAAATGTAATCATCTCCCTCCGATTTTCTTGTTCATATAGAAGGACCAGGTCATGTACTGTGTTTAGCTTTGTGGACTTGTAATGTATTTTTCTGACTTGTTGCTTTCATGTGTGTTTTTGACCGGAAAAAAAAAAAAGCTATGCGCAATGATGTAAACTAAATGAGCAGACCCCCTCACGGGACAAAGGTAACATCTGTTTGTAGCCAACATAACATGCTTAACAGGGAAATTGCAGAGACAATCCAATTAGGCAAATTGAAGCCATACATTCATACACCAATAGTTATTCATGACTATTCATAGATTTGTGAAATATGAATTCCATGCAGCAATCAAGTTCAGCATTTCACTCGTCTTGCCTGACCAGAGTCGCAAATTTTTACCATTAAAAAAGAAATTACATTATGTAGTACAATACAGTAATCTCGCTAGGTCATACCACATCTAAGTTGTCAACACAACATTGATGAATTTAAGAACACATACCACAAAACTCTCTGAAAGAGAACTTTGGTAATAGAGAACGCTCTACTCATGAATATTCCAGTATTGCAATAAATTACAGTGCAAGGAAACATGTAAGTGAATTGGAATAGAACTCCTCTTTCTTACACATCCTTGGATCTGTCAGTCAACGAAACAAAACAGTATGGTCCCACTGTGCGCATCTTTTCGACTTGTTATATATTTTTTTCATGTCAAGAGTAAAACAAAAGGACACTCCTTAACACAGCTACAAATGCAAAGATTTCCAGTAAGCAAGGAGATCCAAGGACTATGATGTGTGATCATTATTTACCCTCAGCAGCCATCTTCTTGCGTATCTCATGAGCTGCATTAAAAATGCCATGTGTAGGCTTGTTGCAGACAAAACACTTTTTATTCTTTTGATGATGCTGCAAAACACAAATAATTAGGAGTTACACATCCTCATGCTCAAGCAAGATATAAAAGGGAACAAAGGATTACAGGAACAGCAAGTTAATATTGATTGAGAGAAGAATCATTTCAGTAACTTGAGTAAACAATAAGGTTGAACTTGACAATTAGAGCTTTTATAGCAACTGAAAACTATAAAGGGCCCATATCAGGCCAGAAAATTATTAAAGATAACAAAAACCCAATATTAACTAAATGCTAAAACCAGCATAAAATGTTCATTTATGAGTGGTGCTATTGTACCCTAAAATAGTAAGCCAAAAAGCAATTCTGGAACACTTTAGTCTTTTGATGCTTAAGTTTGTAAACTCCCATATATCAAATTAACAGTTATTATGCTTCTATCTCTTTGGAACCACTCCGCGGAATTCATTTTTCAGGTTGCTTAGTGTTTTCCTTCATTTAAATATTAAAGAATATACATACAATATTAAGACACCTAGAAACTTAAACCAACAATTTCAAACACAAAAGAGCCCAGAGAAAAGTATTTCATGTATCACTTTTCATGTTTAGATGTCAGTTATTTAAAATTGTTTGTATCAGCTCTAAGAATGAAACTTAAACCAATGATTTTTTACAACAGAAGAGCCAAAGCAAAGTAATTTACATATCACTTATTCATGTTTAGATGCCAGAATATGATACAGCTAGCACCAACTGTAAGGCCATACCTTTAATGCACAATGCTCACAGAAGTAGTGCTTGCAATTGGTCACAACAGGATCCACAAAAGGCTTCCTACAAATGAAACATGCAAATGGTAATGACTCATCATCATCATCGTCACTCAAATCACCTTCCTCGTCATCAGCATCCTCTCCTGCAGCCAATCTCCGCTTCCTTGCTTTTTCAGCTTCCTCCCATTCCTTTTCCAACTGCCACCCAGGCTTGTAATCCCCTCTGTCGTGCATAAACTTACACGAATCACCATATCCACAATAACCAGTCTCCTTGTAATCTTTACATATGTCTGGCTGATAATCAAATCTTGCTGAAACTCTTATGTGAGCAGAAGCCCTGAGTGGACCATGTGCCCCACCAGCTTTCTCACTGGAAATTGTTTGCTCTCTACGAAAACCTGCCTTATAATCTTTGTAACTGTTAATGCCTTTGTACAATTTTTCATCTCCAGAATTTGTTCCTTTTCCCTTCAAACTGTCCTCTGCTTGCTTTAGAGCTCTTTCACGAATGGCTCTAGCATCCCTAGTAAACTCAGTCTCAGTCTCTAAAGTAGCTGTGGCTTTGTTATCATGTTGAACTTGAATCTCTTTTGAAGACTCAAACTGAAACACTGGTTTTTCATGTTCTTCCCTTGTTTCAGCAGATGCAAAGCTTTTTGAAGATCCAGTTGAAAAGTACAACTTATTATCAGGCTTTAAGGTCTTTTTCTGGGTATGTAACAAAGAGCTTTCATTTTTTGAATCCCCCTCTTCATCTTCATCCTCAATTATACGCTTCCTGATATTCTTCTTATTCACTGGTTTTCTGAAGAAGCTACACACTAAAAATACAAAAACAAAAAAATTAAGAAAAAAAAAAAAACTTAGTCCAGTGGATAACAAGAAAAGAACAAAACGAAATAGCAATTTACAAGTCGAAGGTAAAGACAGTAATTCACAGCAAAATATATGACAAACCCATACCTTGCTCAGTTTGTTGGTTTTCAGTAGATTTCACCGCTTCATCCGGATCTCCCATTCTTGAATGGCAGACAATACAGCTTCAGGCAATACTTAGAATGCCCAGATAATAGAAGTGATTAAAAACAATGACGATTCAAGCAATATCTAAAGCAAAATCTGCAAGAATAAAAGAAACAGAGAGATGGGTGCCTGAGAGAGAACTGGCTATGATAAATCTGAAACATGAGCGGGCCTAGCCCTTTGGGCGTTGATTCAGGAACTATGGAAGCACAAAATGCTTAGTATTTTGCAGAGCCAAATAAATTTTAGACCTAAATCAGTCGATAGTAGCGAAGAAGGCAAAATTTTAGAAATTTAATAAAGAGAATGATCCAAAAATTTAAAGTATTTTTCAAAATGGAGGCATAAATTGCACAATTCTGTGGAGAATGATCCAGAAATTTAATAAAGACGAAGAGCCGACCTCCTGAAGACCAACATGAAGTTTGGCGTGAACTAGTTAGGGCTTCCATTGGAAAGTTAAAACTAAAATTGAGTTAAAGTTTTATTTCTTTTATTAATATTTTTTAAAGAGTGATGGGTCTGGTTATCTTAGGTTAATTATGTTTAATTTGGTATGAACAAGATTTTTATATTTGGTGAAATAAAATATTGTGGGAGTAGAATAAAAAAAATAGGTAATCAAATATAATGATATTTTTATAACAAAAAATATTTTTTTTAATAATATCAAAAGTCAAAATACTTACTCTCACTTAAATATTATTATTCAATAAGTATCTTTTATTTATTATAAGAAAGTAAGTGAAATTTTTTTTTATTTTTTATTTTAACTTAAATTATGAATAAAATTTATGTATTTATATATTTTTAACAATAATTATTTATTTAAATTATTTATAATTAATTTTTAATTATTAAATAATATTTTGATTTTAAATTTTTAATATTTGAATTATTTATTTATTTAAATAATAAAATTTTAATATTTTAATATTATTGAAATGATTTTTTATTTAAAATTTAATGATATTATATTTAAATATTAATATTAAAAAAATTAAAAATATTACAATATTTTAATAAGTTAAATAATTTTAATAATATATCATCTAATTTTTAATTATAAATCATTTTGAAAAATATTATATATCCTCATTCTTTATAAAAATTATTTATTTTAAAAAATTATTTAATAAAATTATCTACATCTTATTTTCATTCTAAAATCATTAATAAATTTCAATTTAAATTATTACTATATGTATTAAATAATTTATATATCATAAATAATTATATTTATATATAAATAAAATACTTATTAATATATTATTTGTAATATCTAATCATGATTTGATAGATAATATCTATTTAAAAATTCTAACTTTTTAAATTTTTATATTATTTTAAAATATCAAAACTAAATTTGATATTTCATAATTTCTGGGACATTTTTATTACTTTTAAGTATTTATCACAATTTAAATTTAAAATATTTTTAAAATATATTTTTTTAAAAATAATATATTAGTTATAATAATGTATGAATTCTTATTAATTAAATAACTAAATCTTGTGACATAAAATAGTTAATTCAAATTTTTTAAATAAAATAATTTATAAATAAATTTATTTGAGTATTAATATATTAAGAAAATATTTTTGAAAAGATGAAAAAATTTAAATAACAAATTTAGTTAATTTGAAATATCAATGTAATAAGTTTATCAAATTAAAAAAATATTTCTTCATAATTAAAATAAATATAATTATACAAATTATATAGCCATTTAATAAGTAAAAATATAATGATAATTTACTAATATTTAAATACATTATATTTTATAATTTAAATTTATATTATAAATTATTATCAAATAAAATTATTAAATCCATGCATTGCATAGTGTAGAAGCTAGTGTATGTATAAAAGCAATAAAAAATATGCAAGGCTTTAATTCTTTAAATTGTATAGTAATCATAAGTGATAATGTAATGGCAACATAACAATAATTATAACGTATAAGTTAAATAATAAATTCATATTCTCTAGTATTCATTATGCTAAATATCTTCAACATTTATTGATAGTATAATATTCTTTTGTTTTTCAATTTAGCCTCTTTTTCATAATTTTGACTTTTCTCATATATCAATAAATTCTAATTTATTGATTTTTATTTTATATTAAATAATTTTATATAATAGATAATATTTATTTTATAAATAATATAAAATATCACATTTTAAATTTTATTACTAAAGATATAATTATCAAAATACTTTTGTAGTAAAAACATAAAAAGATAATATTATTTTATTATTTATTAATATAAGGATAATTTTAAATATATAAAAGATATATGAAATGTGACTATAAAGAAAGGTCAATTCATAAATGATGGAATAATATATTTCATTATTTTTGTAATAAAATGGAGATTCCATCATTTAATAGAATAGAATAACCTTTCTATCAAATGATAGAATCTTCATTCTATTACAAAAGTAATAGAATGGGCTATTTCATTATTTATGGATTGACCTTTTTAATCTTGATTTCTTATATATTTTATATATTTTAAAATTATTTTTATATTAATAAATAATAAAATATTATTATTTTTCTATACTTTTATTATAAAAATATTTTCATAATTATATTTTTAATAATAGAATTTAAAATAAGATATTTTATATTATATTTTATACAAAATATTTAACATAAAATAAAAATTAATGAATTAAAATTTATTTATTGATATATAAGATGAGTCAAAATTATAAAAAAATAACATATTTTAAAAACAAAAAAATAGAATGAAATGCCATGTAACTTGAAAAATTGAAGCCTTATGCTTTTTTATTATTTTTAGATATATATTTTATTTTTTATTATAAGAATATTATTGTAATTGACTTTTTTTTATTCAATTCCTACATTATTTTGTTATATCAAATATATAAATGGAATGGAATGGAATGAAAATTTTATTCCTAATTATACCAAACATTATTATGAAATGATCATTTCATTCTTCTCCCGTTCCTACTTATATTTTTATTCTATCTAATCAAACGTAACACTGGGAAACGGGTATTTCTATTTCATTACATTCAACCAAACCTAACATTAGCACTAATCGTTAAATTGGGCCATTGGGACTGGGGTGAAAGGTCTAAATTGGAAGGAGAGAAAAAAAGTAAAGAAATTGGTTGTGGGCTGACCCATGTTTGTCGACCGCGTGGATTCCATTTCGTATGCGTTAACCATTTGAACCCACATCTTCAGATGGAGATAAAATATTGAACCCAGCCTCTCCAAGCCCATGGGTTGGTTTGCAAAGTCTGGGGTTGGATTCGTTTTTACATCATTAATTTGAAGTTTTATCGTATAGCATTCATGATTTATAATGTTATTTTATATTTAATTACACAATAGAAAATAATATATAATATATAAAAATATTGATTAGTCAAAATCATCAATGAACACCTTATTTTATCATTTTTTAATGGACAAAATTACTCTAAATTTAGGACTTGTATAGAACATGAAAAAAATTACTTTAAGGAAGAATTAAAAGTGAAAAAATTAATTTTGTAGGAATGAGTTTATGTGTGGAGATAGAGGTTAAAAAATAATTTTTCAAAGAAATATTTTGTTTAAATGTGTGAGAAAAAGTGTCAATACAAAAAGCAAAGTTAGAAATGGAAAATAAGAAGAAAAAGTGGAAGTGAAATAAAGTGAAAATAAGAATTATTTTACTTCTCCTCAAAATTAATTTTGAGGCAAAAGTAATTTTACTTTTGCACTCTACAAATCAAACATGCTTATACCAACTTTATCGTCCAAAATTAATTTTGAAAAATTAATCTTGGGAGTTATCCAAACTTGCATTGAATGTAACCCATTTTCTTAGAGACTTAATTACACAATTTATTTAGGATAAATGATTTTAAAAATTTAAAATTATATTATTATAAAGTGATAATTTTTTTCCATAAGAATAAACACTTAATTTATTTTATAATATAAATGCATGTAACATATGACTTTATCTCTAATATATATTAATGTGTGGCATGTCTTATGCTGTCAACATTAAAATTTTTTGATCAATGTTGTAATAAAATTTATATTGTTAAGGATGTAAATCGAGTTAAATTATGTAATTGGATAATTATGTATGATGATATTTCTGTTAATAAGTTAGAAGTATTTTGAGAATTCTAAACTAATATAAGAAAGTGAAATTAGAATGTAGAAACACTTAGGAAAATAAGGTGTTAAAAAGAAGAGAATTTGGGTTAGTGAATTTTGGCTCAATATTGGACTTAGTTCAAGGCTTTGAAAAATAGTTAAATCAGATATCATTTCAAAGGGCAACTCGAGAGCTATGATAATGTAAAATTTAGTATTAATTGAACTACTTTTGCTTAGAAAAATAATTTCTCAAAAATGCATGTGGCTTAGTTAATGTAAAGACAAAATATGAATTTTATAATATTATAATGTAATGATTACTCTAGGCTTCTGAGAAGGTAAGTCTTAATGGATAAGATCAAGGTAATAAAAAGAAAAAAAATAATCATAGTTATATGTACTGCTTTGCAATTTTAGATTAACTTGGAAGGAAAAAAGCTAAAATGGCTCTGAAGCTAAATTTATATTAGTACCTTTACTTGGTAAGCAAGCTAAGAAGCTTGCCCACCAAGTTATTAAGACCAAATGACCACTAAGTTATTAAGGCCAAATGACCTAATATAATAGAAGGGGAGATTGCTTCTTCTAACTAGAAACTCCTCATCTTCCTCCATAAACTTTCTAAGCTACCATCAGAAGCTAAGTTCGTCTACAAATTTCTAAGTTCTATTATATTTTCCAATTAGAATCTAAGGAGTTTAAGAGCTCAAATTTTGAAGAAGTTTAGGTAAGCTATTAAACTTGATCTCCTCTTTTATCTTCTTTAACTTCTTCTAAATTTTGAAGTAAAAATCCAAAGGGGAATGGGTGAGATATGTTGGCCAAGGTTAGGTGTAAGAGGTCACGAATGGCTTTTGAAATTCCAACCTCCTTTCCACATTGTCCTAATGATTGTGAGATGTTTATTGAAAGAATTTTTAAGAAAGAAGGAGAAATGAGCTTTCTATGAAGTTTTAGATAAATAATGAGAATTTTACATGTTTTAATGTTTGAGATTGCTTTCAACCTTTAAGAACACCTCCAAACTTTGGCAATGAACTTGTGAGTATTTCTTATTTTTCCTTGGATATATTGTGTGCATTGTTTGCTTATATAAGTATATATGATATGCCATTCATTTGATGAATTTCTTCCAGTTGTCCTTGTTAATTTGAGATATATGCTTGTGAGTCTTGTTGGAATATGCTTGATAATGATTGATATTGTTGTTTGAATGAAACAATGAATAAAAAGGAAATCTTGTCTTGCCTATAAATGGTTCGACCAAGGGCTTGGAAAAAGAGAAGAAAGATAAATTTGTAAAGAGATGCTTTTGTGGAGAAATACTAAAAGATAAGATGGTGTGATGTTGAAAATTGATGTTTTAATAAAAATATAAAAGAGAAAAACATGAGGGGTGGTTCGGCCAAGGACTTTGGATAAGAAGGGAAGATACTAAAAATTAAAAAAAAAATGCTTTTTATGAATGTACTATGAAATAAAATGATACAACATAGTTAAATGAGGATTTAATAAAAATATAAAAGAGAAGAAATTAAGGAGGAAGCTTGGCTCTTAGAGGAAGAAAGGGGGTTCCATGTATTCTTAAATCAAGAAACTATTGAGTTATTTTATTAAATTAATTTAAAGATGCTAGAGAACTTAAAATTTAGAGTGTAAGAAATAAAAAGTATAAGAGTTATTGGAAGGAGAGGAATTTGGCTATTTAAGGAAAGAAAAGGGAAGCTTTAGTCCAAGAAAAATTTAAACTTCATTTGTAAATATTTCTAAGATGTTGAAATCATATATCGTAAGAAAACAATGCAAAAATAAAAATGGGTAGAAGAAGAACATAGGTTCGGCCATAAGGGGGTTAAAGAGGAGGAATTATTAATATGAAGGCTAAGAATAATTCTAGATATATTAAAAACATGGAAGAACAACAATTGACACCAATCTTAGAAATTTAGACATAATGGGATATGTTAAATAAGAATTTGAGAGAAAAAGGAGTCTTAAAATTGAAATTTAATCTTAATATTGAATATGAAAGTGTGTAAAAGAATGATGTGGGAAACAAGTAAGGATAACATGGTTATGAACATGATAAGGTTCATATGCTAATATCCTAAAACTTATGTAAGAAGATTAAATCCTAATGGAAAAAGATGGAACTTATTGCTATATGATTTAGAGAATGGAATTAAAGGGAAATCATAATTGTATAATATAGTAAATAAAAGGAGATAGTAAGAACATAAGAAAGTGTAAGGAAAAGTATTTGAGAATGAAGAAGGAAAATATGAGGAAAATGGTGTTATGGATGAAAAAGATAAACAAGAATGATAATTACCTTGCATAAATCTTAGCTATAGTATAGTGAGATTAGTTAATAATAAAAAGATAAATTTTCCAAGAGAAAATAATAATAAGTTGAACTTGTAAACTAAAATATAATTTTATATGCCTCTGTAGGAAGTGGTAAGAAAAAGTAAAAGGGGAAATGGGAAGCTTTGATAAAAGAGATAATCACCTAAAGATTTATGTACACTAGATAATAAAATTGTAGCATGATAAGGCCTAGCGGGGTAAGCTTGAATGTGAAAAGGCCTAGTGGAGGAGGCTTGTGTAATAAAGGCCTAGTGTGGCACATTTGTAATTTTAAAGAGCCCATTGGCAGCTAGCTGAATCTAATATGGCCTAGTGAGGCATGTTTAATATAGGATACTTGAAGAAATTGTATATTGTAGTATTTCTTGCATTTTGTTTGATGCATGAAAAAGCATGGCAAAAAACATTAAAATCATGTTTACTCTCATTATAAAGCCATTAATGGCTTGTATTTTTGGCCTAAGATTGCTTATGGTGGAGGGGTAGATAAAAACAAATGGAGTGACAAGGCTAGTGTAGGAAGGGGATAAGACTGGATGGAAGGCATAGGGGGGAACAATTATGCACTACACATACATGACATTCCTTATCATTATGCATATGGGTATTTAGGTGCTATCTCTTATTTCTGCTATGCAATTGTTATTACTTTGTTTTATATATTATGATGGAATGCTTGTTGTTATGAAATGCTGGACTAATATTTTTACATGTTAAGTTGTGAATTATCAGCTTGTATATCTTCTATCTGTTGGTCCCGAAATTAGATAGAAATTAAGATCTTTCCCTTATTCCTATTTGGGAAATTTATACTCTTTTTAAATCTAAATCAATTTAATAGCTAAGTCAAATTTGTAATGTAATTGTTAACTTTGATTTTTCAAGTAATTGCACAATATACACAATCTGTACAGTATGCACAATATGTACAATACAAAATTTTTATATCAAATTATATAGTTAACAATTAATTGATCATTGACTGATATAACAGAAAAATCAGATTGCAGATTTTATGCATAAATAGAAATTAAATAGAATTCAATATGTTTATATGTTAAGTTGTGAATTATCAGCTTGTGTATCTTCTATCTGTTGGTCCCGAAAGGTAGATAGAAATTAAGATCTTTCCTTTATTCCCATTAGGGAAATTTATACTTTTTTTAAATCTTAATCAATTTAACAGCTAAGTCAAATTTGTAATGTAATTGTTAACTTTGATTTTTCAATTAATTGCACAATATACACAAATGTATAGTATGCACAATATGCACAACTGAAAATTTTTGTATTAGATTATATAGTTAACAATTAATTGATCATTGACTAATATAACAGAAAAATCAGATTGCTGATTTTATGCATAAATAGAAATTAAATAGAATTCAATACAGTAGAAATTCAAGATAGAATTTATGAACTATTTATCTAGAATTTAGAATTACAAAATTTTTAACTTTGAAAGAATATAAATGCAGAAATTAAAGAATTGAGACACAGATTTTTAAATGGTTCAACTTGAATTGAAACTGCAATTCAAGTCTACTCTACAAGATCAACACTTAGCTGTATAATCACTTTTATTAATAAGCATAGAAATTTAATAGGATTCCCATTGCTAGTTTTACAACAAGAAATTAACAGGCTCTTGTAATACCTAAGATACAAAAATTCTAAATCTAACCTAACTATGATCAACCTCACAGCTAAGAAGATCTAACAATAATTCAATGCACCTACTACAAATTGCAATCAACCTTATAATTTTAGAAAGATAAAAAGTAAAAATCAACATTTTCCTTTATATCCAGATTTCTAACTCTAGAAATCTTAAAGAATAATAAAGACAGAGTTTAGAAGTACAAACAGTAAAATTGAGATGTAAATCTCAATTAGTTAACCAGAATCTCCTTTAGATTGCTCAAGAAATAATTGAATCATTTAAACTAGGTAAGATAAAGAATAGCAAGTGAAGGCTCTAAGTTTTTCTCGATTTTTGTCACAGTGAGTTATGAAAATAAAAGAAGGTTTGGTCTATTTATAGTTAAGAAAAAAAATTGATTTTCAATCATTGAATCGATTTGTAGCAGTTATAACAAACTTCTAACTAACTAATTAAGTTATGAATTGATTCAGATCATGTGAAAATTTATTTTTGAATCGATCGATGAATTGATTCTTAGTGTTTTGAAAATAGATCGCAAATCAGTTATAGAATTGATTTAGAAAAGTTCCAAATCTTTGATAAGAAAAGATTTTTTCATGAATCAATTGGTGAATTGATTCAAATTCATTTCACAAGTTTTCAACATGAATCGATTCATGAATCAATTCAAATAGTAAAGAATAGTTTTTATAAAGGTTTGACTTGTGAAAGAACATATAAAATATTTGTTTGAAAAATTTCGAGTTAAAACACATTTTAAATGATTTATTCTATCTCAATATAAGTTATTTTAGAGAATATAATTGAGCAATTTGAAGAAGATTTCAAATACAAAAGATCCTATGAAATAAAATAAATATCTAAAAGTAATGTTGACCTTTTGAGCAAACTTGATTAACTTTGAACCTGCAAAACAAATAAACACTCAAACACATAGTTAGATTGTTGTTGACATCGAAATCCGGCTCATATGGAGGAACCAAACTTCGACCAACAGGATGTGAATTTTAGGAATCAATGCCAGTCTTGAAGTGTTGCTAAAGATGGTCCGGAGTGAGAGGGGGGGGGGGAAAGGCAGTATTTTTAACGTGGTTCGGCTAAATCTAGGTGGTACCGGACCCTACATCCATGGCAGAAATTTTATTGATAATCTGTAAGAGTTTTTGTTTACAAGATTGGCCTCTCCCCCTCTGTTAACAAAGCAGTCCTATTTATAGAAGAAGGAGAGCATACATGCATTAAATGCTAGCTACAGTTGTGTTACATCAATTAAATGAGA
>JANHAO010015502.1:0-14820 GCA_026873985.1 Saraca asoca | reverse complement strand
TAACCATATTAATATCTAAATCAAATGGATCCATTCAACTTAGATATCACAATAAAAACAAAGAGGAAAGGAAGAGAAAGGGCCAGCAATTGAATACAAGATGAAAAAATAAAACCTCAACATTAATCTTCAAGTTTGCAGCCCCTTAGACTGGTTACAACTTAGCCTTCCATGGAGGCACGAAAAAATACAAAAGAGAGGGGAGAAAAATCTTGCTCTCTACCTCCATGAAAAACATAGCTAAACTACACTAAAAACTACTTACAAACTTAAGCAAAAAGATCTAAACTAAAAGGAGTTTCTGCCTAGGAAAAAGGAGAGCTAGTTTGCTATTAGGTGAGTAGGCAGGTGTAGCTGGTTGCTTCTGCCACTACTATTTCCTGTGGAGCTCAATGTAGACTACTTGTTTTGATTTCTCACTAACTTTTTGTCCTCCAGCTGGTTGGGGTGAGAGATGGAATAAGTGATGGATCATTGGGCTCAAGTGCATGCCAATTGGAGCCTTAAAAAGTCTAGTTCTACTGCAACCCAATTTGTTAGCATTTCTGTCATGAATTGTAGCTCCATTTTGATGGCCAATTTGATGTTTTCAAGTCTAGACGCATTCATAGTAAATGTGGATTTATGTCTCACTTCCATTTGGGCTTTGTTTCACCTTAATTAGACCTCTATAGCTCTAGTTATTGTCTATTGAATACATGAAGGTCGGCTGCTAGGGATAGGGCTAAGACAACATTTTGATTCTAAATTGAGCTCCAATTTTGGATGACCAGTCGTGTGATTCAGCTTTTGTAGTCTTCATAAAAGTTGTAGATCTCTATCTTATCTTTCCTTCAAGATAAGAATCACATTAATTGGACAAGTGTAACTCAAGATATAGCCAGATTACAGAAACTGCTCAAAATGGCCAATTATGTAAAACTTTCCAAAATGATTCCAATTGGCACCAAATCATAAATACATACTAACACAGCTGAAAGTAAATCATTTTGGCCTTAAAATTCTAAGTGAGAGGACAAATAAATGGTTGTTATCAACGTTCCTAAAAATGTATCTAGAAATCATTCATTATTAACACTTGTAGACAAATTTAATACAATTAAGTTACATTTGGATGACTTATAACAAAAGAGAAAAGAAAAAAAATTTATAGGCACCGAAGTCATTATTGTTGTGGTCATTAGGACTACTAATGTCGTCATCCAGAGGATTGTGCTGCATAATCTTTTAAGCAACCTCCCCTGATCATACTCTCAATTGCATCTCTAAGCGCTCAACACCCTAAAGTATTATGTCTGACTTCTTTATGGTAGATGTAGAACTTGCTCATATCCCTAAATCTGTTGGGAGTTGTTATAGGACCAAGCTTCCTAAAATTCTCTCTATCCTTTTTAGCTACAAAGATATGCTCCAGAGTGTCTAATAGGGTGGTATAGCTATCAAGGTGACCTAGATGCTAGGGTTGCTAATTTTTGGGTATCTTCGTAGGTCAGCCATCAAAGATGCCTTGAATGTTTTCACTCTTGCTTTCCTGACCTGAGCCATTTGTCCCATCATTATACTTGAACTTCTTTAGGCTGAACGCCTCTTCCCACCTAATTTCCTTGGCTGCTTGCTCATAGAATTTGCCCAAGTTATTGACTGGGGATTTGTAAATGCTTTTATATAACTTCCCATCCTTGCAGTGTCTGACAGAGATTATTGTCAAGATAGTTTCTTTGGATGGTTTCTCCACATTGTTAACCTCACGTTTGAATTGAACAATGTAATTTCTAGTGGTTCATCCTCTCGCTGGAAGACCATTGCGAGATGATAAGGTGGTATGAGTTGACTTTTCAATGCTTTGTATTAGTTGATGAATCATGTTTGAAATTCTTCCCAACTACCAATACTATGGGCTGAGAGATTTTTAAACCAAGTTTTGGGTATGTCTCTTAGCGTAGCAGGGAAGACTCAACATTTAACTAGTGGATTGGTCATTCGAAGATCCATCTGCAAGTTGAGTGCATCTAAGTGGGAATAGGGGTCACTGTCCTTATTGTATTATGAGATCATGGGGATCTTGAGCTTGCGAGGGAGAGGTTGCTTCTCAACCTAGCCAGTGAATGGTGTCTTTTCCTTATAGTGATCTTGGTTTTCCCAAGCTCAGGGCCATTATTCCAGTTACTTCACCCTTTAGAGGAGTTCTTTGATCATCGGGTCATGTGTTTTGGATCATCGATTGGAAGATTGCTAGCTCTTATTTCAAGCTCGTGGGTTACTAACCATCATGGTTCTTATGAACTCGGTAGACTTCTAACCTTCCCCGCAAGTGAGAGGGGTGAACTATACTAATGCACTGGCCCCCTCCAAGTGCCATGATCTGGTCTTGCTTTTGTGCTCTTTGGGCTTGCACCTAAACTAGCACTTTGACCATTTTAGACAGTTCTTTTATTGTGTTTTTGAGAACTTCCTGGTGTTGATGCCATGTTTGAACTCTGTTAGCCTCAAGAGTAATAAGCTAGTGAAAGGGTGATGGTACCACAGCATTGACTGCACCCATTGTAAGGGTAGCAGACATGCCTATAACTAGGAAGATTGAGCCTTCCAGTGATAACTCTTGTTGCTCAACATGCTTCCCAAGTTAGCTGGAGACAACATTAATACTCTTGGTTATTCTTCCTCTTGCCATTATGATTGCTTAACAAATTATAGAAATGGAAAGGAAACAGTTTGAAGGTTTGGGGCCCTTCCTCTAATGCCAAAATGTTGATGATAAAATTTGGTTTAGAGGACCCAGATTTTAGTCAACACCTAGATTGTAAGTTTCAAGCATGTAAGTAAGTGAGCAAATAAGAGAATGAGAAAGAAGAACGATGGACACTAGGAGCATTTTTATTATGGTTTGGCTAAAGCCAGTTTGGCCTCTATGTCCATGTTGATTGTATTTGCCTTTAGGTGGTGGTTCCACTATTCAGGTTAGTTAAGTTACAATACACAAACCTCTCTCTCTCTTTCTATCTTGGTAGAGTTTCTACATTTCTTTTTTAGAATTCCCCTTTTACAATGGACTTTTTTTCTTTTTATAGAAGTATGGGAGGTTACAATAGGAATTTCCCAATTTGTACATCAGTTACATCATGTAATAGTTACATACAAACATCTTGGACTCTATTAACTAAGGCCTATAGGCAGGTGTCTACTTTTATAGGCTAATCTATTAGCTAGGAAAATGTACCTCTAGCTTTCAATTGGACTTGTACCGTACCTCGGGCTAGAGGTCATTCACTTGTGATCAGGATATCTGTTATATGACTCATGGCCCTGTAAGTTGGTTCTGATCTCGGGCTCGCAGGGTGGGTGTCTTGGATGTGGCTCGCTCTTCTAGCAACCCAAGGTTAGTCCTGCCTAGTAAGTGTGGATTTCTATCTCTGAACTTAGCTCATGTCCCGAGCTTGTAACTAGTGAGTTGGTGCCCCCTTTACGCGACTTTACTACTTTTAAGTAATCTGGATCTTTCTTGCCTAAACTCGTCTTATTGGGCCTTCACCAGCCCATTCAACCAATATTGGAAATCACCTATAACACACATATATATATATGGAAATCAAGATATGAATCAATTTGATAATCGATTTAGAGTGTGCTTTACATGAATCAATTCAAGTATAAGTTTTAGAACATTGAATCGATTATGGAATCGATTGGGTTATGAAATTGTCAATTAGGATTCTCAAGGGAATGGATTCTATAATCAATTACTTTAAAGTGGAATTGATTCAAAGAGGTAGATGAAAGGTTTTTAGAAAAATTCGAAGTTCTTGAAAGGTTGAAAAATTTATAAATCCATTCTTGAATTGATTTTTAGAAATTTTGAATATGAATCAATTCAGAAACCCTTGAAAAACCTAGAAAAACTCTAATTGATTCTTGAATCAATTCAAGCAATCTGAAAAAAAATTTTTCATGCAGTTTTGTTCTATAACTATTCAAAAGTGATGTATTTACCAGTAACACTTAATTCAATAGCATTGAAACTCAATCTTCAATTCAAATACATGCAAAACACACCTAAGGATATCTTCGATGCCTATGTTAGTTATTGTAGTGTAAGATATAATCTCAAATATAAAAATTTCTCCTAAAAAAATAATTTCACTCTTCATGCAATCCAGTTTCCATTTGTTACCAATATAACATTTTATGACACAGCAACTTCACTTTACCTTCAGCATTTTATTTGCAAATCTACAAAACAAAAGCTTATTTTTGCTCTTTTGGTACCTAGCTGAACTTAGGTCCAAACTTGTTAGAAAAATTAGCAATATATCTCTTAGATAACTACACTAGCTTTTCTTTTGGTTTCAAAATATATGTACCATTTTTGTATGAATAGTATTTTATATGATGTCCTTTATGGTTATAGTAAAAACATGTAATATATGCAGAATTCCTTTTTGAATTTATAGTTCTCATATTCTAATCAAATTTACTCTAAAATTGTTTTTGACTTTCTAGAATATCATTAAACTTTCTATTGCTATCAGTGAATTCTTCTAGTGATTTTGTCAATGAAGCTATTTTAGATTTATATGACTCAAACTGATCACATGCCTTTCTTTCATTCAATTTTCCAACTAAAGCATTTACATCACTGTTTTCTTTTTTTGATTACTTTAACTTTTTCAACAAGTTTTCTTTTTCAATTTTGACTTGCTTTAGTTCTTTCCTAGTTTTAACCAGCAGATCATACATGTTAACATACAAATCATTAGCATCATCAGAATCATTTTTAAAATCATTATCTGAATCACTAATATATTACCATGAGAAAAGGATGGATACTGTAATACCTTAACATCTTTATCAAATCCAGTCATAAGACAAAGATGTGCATCTTCATTTATTACCTCATTTTCTATTGAATCAGTATCTCTATCTTCCCAAAATGGTAAATTTCCTTTTCTTGATGCTTATTTTCTCTTCTTTCTTTCACTCTCAAGTTGTTTCTTCAAGTAAACTGGACAATCTGGCTTTATTTGTCTAGGTTTTTTACATTCAAAGCTGGTTGGTGTTGTGTTTGATGTACTTCCTTCTTCACCTTTATTTTGCTTTCTTTTTTATGGTGAAATAGCAGCTTTCTTCTTCTCTTTATTCCTATTTTCTTTCAAAATCTTTTGTAACTTCTTATTGATTAATGCCATTTCTTCTTTTTCATCTACAACATTATCATTTTCAGATTGATCCTCATCAGAATCAAGTGTGGTTATAGCTTTCAAGGCCAAAGTCTTTTTCTTTTTATCATCTCCATTTTTCTTGTATCTTTTGAGTTCCAATTCATGTTCTTCCAAATTTCCAAGAAGTTCTTGAATGGTTGGTATGCCCATTTTCAATGATTCCTTGATGGATATCACTTTGAGTTGCCAATCTTCAGTTAGTGATCTTAAAACCTTATGAACCAAATTAGCATTATCAAACTTTTTGCCAAGCAACATTAGATGGTTAGTGATTGTAGTGAATCTTTGAATCAAATTTTTTATTGACTCACCTTTGTCCAACTTAAACATTTCATATTGAGATACTAGAACTTGCACCTTAGATGCTTAACCTGTGTAATGCCTATATGTACAATTTCTAGGGTATCCCAAATCTCTTTAGTAGTAACACAATTAGAAATTCTTTCATCCTCATTAGGTGATAAAGAACTGGAAATAATCCATTCTATTTTACATGCAAGTAAATGTCTTTTTCTCTATTCTTCAATCCACAATGATTTAGACTTAGGTTATGGTAATCCATTTAACAATGTCATGGGTGGTTCATAATCTTCTTCAACTACATCCCACATGCCTATGTCTATAGCTTTTATAAAATCCCCAATTTTCTGTTTTTAGTATGAGTAGTGTTCACCATTAAATCCTGGGGGTTTATGCCTATGAGGCCATTTTGGTAAAAACATAAAGCTTAAATCCATTGTTTCCTTTAAACTGAAAGAGTATTAAGAGCCAAAGCTTTGATACTAACTGTTAGTCTCAAAATTAGGTTAGATAATAATTAAGATCTTGCCCTTATTCCTGTTGAGGAATTTTATACTCTTTATTAATCTAAATGAATTTAACAACTAAGTTAATTGAAATGCTATTGTTAACTTTAATTTTCTAGTAAATACATAATATGCACAATAGAAGACTTTCTTGTATCAGATTATATGGTTAACAATCAAACTATTTATTAACTAAATTAGTAGAAAACAAATTTTAGAATTTAATGCAGAATCAAAAATATAGAATTCAATATAATAGAAATTCAAGATAGAATTTATGCAAAAATTAGAATTACAAAACCTGTAACTGTGCAAGAATATAAATGCAGTAAAATAAAAGCAGTAATTAAAGATTCAAGACACAAAGTTTCTTAAGTGGTTTAATTTAAATTGAAACCATAATTCAAGGCTACTCCACTAGATTAATATGCAACTATATAATCACTTTTATTAATAAGTATAGGAATTTGACAAAGCTCCTATAAACCAGTTTAATAATAAGAATTTTTAGAGGACTTTTATAGACCTACAATACAAAAATTTTATATCTTCACCTAACTATGATCAACCTCATAGCTATGAAGAATTACAAGAATTTAATGCACCTCTTACAAATTGTAATCAACCTCACAATTTAAGAAGGATGCAAAGGGAAGATCAACCTCTTCCTTTGTATCTAGATTTCTAACCCAAGAAATATAAGAAAATAACCAAGAGAGAGTAAGAAATACAATACTATAAAATTGAGATGTAAATCTCAATTAGGTAACCAGAAATCTTTTTCAGATTGCTCAAGAATCAATTAAATTGTTTAAACTAGGTGAGGTAGTAAATATTAGGTGTAAGCTCTATGTTTTTCTCTATTTCTATCACACTAAATTATGAAAAGTATATGTTTGAAAATAAGGTTTGGTTTATTTATAGTTAAGTCAAAAAATAATCTAATTTTTAGTCCTTGAATTGATTCTAGAATTAATTTATAGCAGTTATAATAAACTTCTAACTAACTAATCGATTGATAGATCGATTCAGATCACGTGAAAATTTATCACTAAATGAATAGTGAATTGATTTGAAAAAATTTCAAGCCTTTGGTAAGAAAAGTTTTCTTCATGAAGTGATTAATGAATCAATTGGATTTCATTTCACAAGTTTTCCAGTAATGAATTGACTTGTGAATCAATTCACACAGTGAAAAATAATTTTTATAAATATTTAACTTGTGAAGGAATATGTAAAAAGTTTGTTTGAAAACTTTTGATTTAAAACTCATTTTAAATTATTTATTTTACCTCAATTTAAATTGTTTTATAAAATATGATTGAGCAATTTGAATGAGATTTCAATTACAAAAGATCCTATGAAATCAAATAAAAACTTAATATTGATGTTGATCTTTCATGCAAGCTTTGATCAACTTTAAATCCTACAAAATAGATAAACATTTAAACATATAGTTAACTTATGATATTAACTAACATATTTTTCTAAAATCATTTTTTAATAAAATTATTTTTCAATTATCAAAACTGAAGAAAAGGTGTAGCTAGGATTTCCTAGGCTAATAGAAAGAACACCCATTGATGTCATATCCACAATAAGATAAAAATTCCATGCAAATCCCATAGGCTAACCATTTTATAGTCTCAAAAACATCATTTAGTATTTGTTCCAACCAAAAACAAACTTTATTCTAGAACTAAGTAAAGGAGTGGCTGTGTTCAACTTGTACTCATTGTTCATTCTTTCCATGAGTTTGCTCTCTTGTAAGGTTCATATGCTCATCTGAGTATGGCTTCACTTCTTCACTATTATGTAGGATGTAAGGTGTGCTTGTAAATACATTTCATGAGTGATGCATTCTACTCAGGTCCCCAATGAACCCTTACCTGCAATTCTTCCCTCGTGATGATACTTGGGAACTCTGATGGCTTCTGCATTTGATAAGTATTCATTGTAAAACTCAACAACCTCTTTGGTTATGTAGCCTTCAATAATACATCCTTTAGGCCATTGCCAATTTCTCACACACCTTTTTAGGATTTTCATATATTGATCAAATAGGTACATCCACCTTAAATAAACCAGTGTATAGAGTTTTACCTTTCTTAATAAATGAACAATCAGATGCACTATCATGTAAAAAAAAAAAAAAGAAGGTAGAAAATACATCTCAAGTTGACATAATTTAACAACAACTTCACTTTGCAAGTCATCAAATTTCTTAAGGTCAACAACCTTATTACATATTGCATTAAAGAAAAAAAAGTTTATAACAATGTGTCTCACATGTTTAGGCAATATTGACTACATAGCCATTGATAATAGTTGTTACATCAAAGAATGACAATATGAGACTTTAAACTGACTAATTTCAAATATTTCATTGAAATAATGCTTTTGATGTTTGAAGAATACCCCTGTGACACCTTAGCACCATGTAGACACTCACAGAAACTTGTTTTCTCCTTTCTGGACATAGTATGACAAGTAGGAGGCAAATATGTACATTGACCTTTCTTCTTTAGTGATAATTCCTTTTGTATTGCCATTTCAACTAACTCTAGCCTAGCTTCGATTCCATCCTTGGTCTTCTTGGGTATGTTTAAAAGAGTCCTAATGGGACTATCATAGATATTTTTCTCCACATCCATCACATCAAGATTATGTCTCACAAACAAGATTTGCCAATATGGAAGAGAAAAGACTATGGACCTCTTTTTCCATGAAGTCTTGTCACTAGCAAATGTATAAGGTATGCAAAAATGACATTAATATTTTTCACCCATTTATAAACTTGGTCTGTAGTTAATGGCATTAATTCTTTTCCTTCCTTTAGTGATCTATTGAAAGCATTTCTTTACTTATGATAATAGTGGAACTAGGGAAGAAATCTCTACTAATCAAGATACATTGTCTTCTTTCCATGTTTAAGTTAACAAGATGTATCATTCTCACAAATAGGGCCTACTTTATGTCCTTTGACATTGTATCCAGATCAGTTTCTATAAGCTGGTAAGCCATTTATTGTACAAAAGAGCAAGACATGCAACTAAAAATATTCTTGATTATGTGTGTCAAATAATGACACATTACCATTTTCATTGGGCCTTGAAATCATTAAGGACAACATTATATACTTGCACTTCACATATAACAAAAGAGGTAGATTGTCACCAACAAAATAGGCCATATGCTATGTTTGTTGCTCAAATTACCATAAAGGTTCGTTCCATTTATACAAAGTCCAAGCCTAAGGTTTCTTACTCCACTATTAAATTTAGGGAACAATGAATCAAGTGTTTTCAATTGAGGAAAATCAACCAGATGTCGAAGCTTGTCATTTTAAATCATCTGATCCACATGCCATTTCAAGTTCTTGGCCTTTTTCACATAAGCAAATGTATGTTTAAACCTTGGTATTATTGGAAGATACTATAACACCTTAGCTAGAGCCCCTTTATTTTTCACGAAATCATTTTTCTTCAATTTGTAGTGTGATGCCCCACATTTTGGACACTCATGGAAATTTTTGTACTCCTTTCAATACAATATACAATCATTAGGGTAGGCATGTATCTTTTAATACTACATACCTATCAGGCACAATATTTTCTTGGCCTCGTATGTACTATCTAGAAGTTCATAACCTTTTGAAAACATCTCTTTCAAAACTTTAAATGAGGCTATTAAACTCTTGTCATTCAACCCATTCCCAACATTAAAGTTGAATGATTTCAACACAATAGACAATTACATAAATTTAGTACAACCTAGATAGAAAGGCTTTTCTACATCACTTAATAATCTTCTAAGGATAAGTGGCTGCTCAACAAAATTATCTTCAATAGCACCATGCACCATGTTCTCCAATCGATCATGCAAACCTACATCAATTTTATCATTCTAGTACCCTCCCTTGTCTTAGTAACTACTAGACATACTATCTAATTCACTTTCATTGTGCCATGTTCATTAATGCCATAAATAAATAAATGATCTTTTTCCTCGAATTTCATTATCTTAACACAATAACATCTCATATAAGGAGCTTATTGCTATTTGTAATAGGTTGATCAACATCAAATCTAATAAATTCCTCAACCCTATTTGTATATGCTTCACATAATTGATTAGTAGACATCCACTTACGATCCATGACTTTCTAATCTAAATTTCAATAAATACACAAGTCAACAAATAATTTTGGAAATATTTCAACTTGTTCTAAACTATTATTGTGAATTTAATCAACCCAATTCAAATTGGCATTTGAACTATAAAGTTGTGATTCAAATCTACACTTAATTTTTTGCATATGTACATTATTGTGATCCAAAATTAAAAAATAAAGTAGGGCACACAAGTAAACGTAATCAACATATAATTCATCTCATCCATATAATATCAATTATTAATAAAATTCAAGAAGAAAAGCAACTGTCACATAGAAATAAAGAGAAAGTGAGATGAAAAGGATAGGTTCAAACCACCAATAGAGAGAAAGTGAGAGTGAGCTAGGCTTTTTGTGGTTGAGAAGAGAGTGAGAGTGTCTTTGTATCGCTAGTGGAGGGGTAAGGGCTAAGATATCAAACCTAGAATGAGTAAAGACTTGTGACATTGGTCTCCATTAAAAAATTGACATCATTGAAATGTCGATTTACATTAAAAATTAGCATCTTTTAACAAACTAGTTATTTTTTTTAAAACAGTGGAAACACGTCTTATTTATTTTGGATTTATTTTTGTTCATTTTGTTTTCTTAGATAATATATTACAATTTTCACAAATAAATTGCTCAAAGGCTAATTATTTTTGTCCATTAAATTAATGCTTAAATTCTTGAATTATTTTATCTAATTTAATATTATTAAATTCTTAAAATATTCTGTAGTTTTTGTAAAATGAAATTATTTTATTTGGAATAAAAAATTAATGATTGGAGAATAAATTTTTTCTTAAATAAAAAAATAGGCAAAATAGTAAGATTTTAAAAAAACAAAGATCTAATATATTAATCTATAATATATATATACACATATATCTGTAATACATAAATTTGTTTAAAATGTGTGCAGAATTTTGTCATTTTTTAAAAATAGGCATCCAAGTTTAGAAGTCAGTTATTAGTAAGAAATCAATGTTTAAAATGCATGGAGACTTTAGTCATTTTATTTTAACATAGGAAATGTTAAAGCTTCTCATTTATTTTGAATTTCTTTTTATCTATTTTGTTTTCTTAGATAATATATTACAATTTTTTTAAATAAATTTCTAAAAGGCTAATTTTTTTTATGTATTAAATTAATACTTAAAATTTTGAATTATTTTGTCTTAGTTAATATTATTTAAATATTTTATATTAAATTAATGCTTTAATTCTTGAAGTATTCTATATTCTTTGTAAAAAGGAATTATTTTATATGGAATAGAAAAAATAATACTTAGAGAATAAATTTTCTTCATAAATAAAAATTAGTAAAATAATAAGAGTTTCTTTTCAAAGATCTCTAACAAATTAATCTATATTATATATATCTATTAAAAAAAATAGAGATTTCTTTTATTTAGATGTCAAATATTGTCAAAAATCAACGTTGTTGATACTTTAGACATCGATTTTTAATAAAAAATTAATGTCTTTTCTCTAGGTACTTGTTTTTTTAAAAACTAGCACCTCATCTTTAACTACTCACTTTAAACATCAATTATTATCTTAAAATTGATGTGAAAACCATTAATGCCATCAGTTTTTCATTAAAAAACAAACATCTTTTCCCTTAACATGTTTTTTTTTTTTTAAAAAAATGAATTATTCATCACAATTTCATAGTACAACGAAACACTTTCTAATTCATTACAACTTTACAATATAGCAAAATAGATATACATTTTAATTCGTTGCAAGTGCAAAACAAACAATATTACAACTTCCCTATTGGTCTTTATCAAAATAGGATAGGAGAAACTCAACCACTGATCTTGAGTTAGGTTAGTTTGAGCTTGAGTGTAAGGACTGTTATCTCCAAATTACTGCAAAATAGATATACATATATAACAAATCACATATCCAAATCACATATCTATATATCACATATTGAAATCAAACTATTATACCTCTTTTGGATCGCAGTGACCTTCCTTCATTTGAGTGATTATTTCACCCATATACCTTCATATAAAGTATCCATACTTAACATTTCTTGTTTGATGAGGGCATTGCAATGAATCAAATGTAAATACACATTTTAATGAAAGAAGAAATAATTAGAATATTTATAAAAGACATTTAATATGATAAAAAAAAAACTTACTTTTAAGGTGATCCATTTTGGGTTAGACTTTTTCCTATCAGCCTAGTAAAAATAAGCCTCAACACATTTGTTGAATTAGATTCATCCAACAAACTAGTATATTAATAAAGGAAATCATATATAACATAAATTTCAAAACCAAATTTTAACAAACAAAATAACTCATATGACAACTATGTTTTTGATGTTCTTGTGAACTAGATGCCTTAAAGGATCAAGCTAGTAAACAACATTTTGCTGAGGATATATTATGCAAATCATCCAATGTTGCCTATAATAACAAGATATCAAATAAGTAATAACAAGTTGATGCCTATAATAACAAAATATCAAATATCACATTAGACACTTACGACTTGATAAATGTTGCAAAAACAAAATACCTCCTTTTTTGTATGGCATTTGAGATGTATTTTATCTTTTCTTGATTGGTGGAGCTTGCTAGTGCAAGTAAATGTGGATATAGAAATTTAGCTTCCAATCCTTTAGTCATACATTCCCGATGCAGAAGCCTTTGCAAAAAAAGAAAGGAAATGATTAACAAAATACTTTCAACAATATAATATAAATAACATTATGAATTCAAAGGTAAAAATAAACTCATAATTCAAAAACTTGGACGTAAGATATATTTATCTCTTCCATGTCTAAGAATTGTGTGATGTTATCCTTGGTCCCAAAAATGCTACAACAATAACCCATGACATCGACATACATATGAATAGAGATGAATGCATCATTCTCTATCTTTATAACCATAAAAGAAAACACTATCCATGGCTTAACATGAGGCATTTCCTGGGTGAAAATTAGCTTATCAGTTGATTAAGTCAATTTCTTAGTCTAATTAGCCTCATTTGTAGCTTAATTGACATGCATCAAATTATGAAATTTAGATATTAGAAATATAGTAAAATGGGTTTTCCAAAAATAATTACTTATTAGATAGAAAACGATACCTCTATAGCCAAAGTAATAAAACTCTTCGGCTATGCAATTAAGTCCCAATTGTTTGGCCCAATGTCCCTAGTTCATTTGTTGATACTGATAGTTTTGCACTTTGGTCCAATGGGGTGTCAATGATGATCTTTGATTGCTCGCTCGACAATTGTTGGCAATGGAGGGTGTGACTATGAAAAACCCTTCCATAAGCCATTGTACATCCCTCAGGTGCTAGAGCTAGAAGGTATTTGTCTTTTTCCTGTCTAGATAAAAAAATAAATTTAAAAATTTAATAATAATGTTATTTTTTGTAAAGAATATTAAAAACTACTTACATAATAAAGGAAGTTTAAGCTTTAGTCATTTACCTCTAGTAGCTCTACAAATGGGTTAGGGTCTCTTGGGTAGTTGGCTCTCACAATGCTAGGTGGGGGAGTATGGTGGACTCTACCTTAGGGTTCGAGAGTGACTGCAAGCCCATTTGCTTAATATAGGCAAGCATCTTATGAATTTCTTCCTATTTGGCTTGATTCTCCTCTCTCAATTGAGCAGTAACCTCCTTTACCACCTTTTGTGTCACTCGAGCAGTAATTTCTATAGCAAGATCCTCTACAGAAACTGATGATCCTTAGAGATGCTTTGATGATCCCTTAAAATAGACCTTAAGACCCACTCGTCACCCAGCTTATCATGCCCTGATTTACAAAACATGATCGACATAAAAGGTCATCGACAGGAAACCTCCTGCAAGCCTAAAATGCAGAATCTTTGCTAATTAACTTAACATACCAAAGACCATAATTACATTGATGCATAACAAATATGTACATTTTAAGTTCTGACAAAAATCTAGCAAAGTTTTCTCTATTTTTTGGACATTGGGCATAAGGCTTTTACAACAAACAAGGGTGTCAGGTCCATTTTAGAGTGGTTAAAAAGTTAAATGCGGAAGTTGAATTGAATCTTGCCTTTTTCCCATTGGGGAATTTATATACACCTTTTAAAAGCTTAATTGAACCAAAATCTTTTAGAGCAAGTAGATTTGTTTAAGATAAAGATGAATTAGCTCACAAAATGAATAAACAATGTAGCAAAATTGATACAGTAAATAATATTATAGAAATTAGAATTGTAAATTGCAGAAATTAGAAATATGTAGTAAAATAAACAAGAAACTACAGAATTTTTAAAGTAGTTCAACTTGAATTAAAACCGCAATTCAAGTCTACTCCACTTGATCTTTCATCAATTGAAAGACCTCTTCAATTAAAAGGAAAACATCAGGATTCCCAGGCTCCTAAATTGCCAGTCTTACATCAAACAACAAGAGATTAGCAAGTTTCTTGCTAACCTAGAAGATTTATAATAGGTTCTTCTAAACCTAAACCATAAGAATTAAACAGGGATCTTGCTAACTTAGAAGAATTACAATAGGGCTCTTCCAAACCTAGAAACATGATTTCTAACACCAGAAATCTAAAACAAAACAATAGAGATAAGATGAGAATACAAAACCAGAGTTTGAGATGAAAATCTCAAACA